>JAJFAS010000090.1:0-155358 GCA_021223625.1 Fusarium sp. HKF-74 | reverse complement strand
AGATTTGGGAAGATGATCTGGGGCTGGGGAATGACGTCGATGTGGCTAATGTATAGTCAGCCACAAATCTGATTGATGGACTTTGATGCAGACAATGAAGACAACAGCCTAAAATGCAGTCATCTCAATGTCATTTGAAACTGGCAATGCATCTAAGAATATCGATGAATCTCAATTTTTGGACCAGTCGAACATTTCAAGTTAATACCACGGCAATTGAGACGATGCTTGATGGACCCGATGCAGGTACCGTACCAACAAATGCAAGGGAGATAAATAAGCACCAGGGCTAGAAAATAATGGCCATGGTTCCATGCTTGGCAATAAAAACAAGCCAATATCAACAATAATCTCTCCATCTCTCTTCCCGGTAATTATACAGTCAATTATACTCCGTGATATGTCACTCAGCGCAGCCCAACAACATTGGATGAAATTGGTCTACTCTAACCCAGACAGCTATAGTCTAAAACGAACATCCGCTGTGGAGCAGTGGAGTTTCCAGTTAATTGACCCGTCCGTCGCAGATCACAGAGCCTCTCTCTCTACCAACTACTGTATTCAGCACGACTTGTAAATTTCTTTGCTAACAGGTTAAAGTTTAAATGTGAAACTGGCAGTCTAGGCAGATTCGTTGGAATGGTGATGAGATGGAATGTAGATCCATTGTTGGATTGGTGCAGGGTCTAGGCTAACGGGAATGGAATAAGCTCCAGGGGAAAACTTAACTTTCAGGGGTCCAGAGAGTGGACTCAGGGGTGCATTGTCACTGAAGAGAGGTCGAGTGCAAGAGAGAGGCACAGCGGTAAACAAAACAGACAGACAGAATGAGATCTGAAAGTGTTTCTTCTGTCTTGGTCTAGAGATTTGTCACTCATGGTCATGCGCTCTTCCCGTCGGGACGCAGCCTCCCGAGTTGGCGATAGCGTCGGAGGCACGTAGAGTGAACTAAGGTAAGGTAACGTTCAGCCCCTTGAGGCATGGCATGTTGAAACCATTCCTCCCCCCAGAATCTCGACTTGTCTCTTTTTCCCACTTCATTTATTCTCGACTATAGTAGAGTCTAAAAACATAAGCAAATTCAGTTGCAATATGAGTCTTGGGCTCTAAGGCTGATTGATTGGCTCCACGCTCCCTGTCTTAGCTTTCTGTCTTCCCCCCCCCCTAGCTTAGCCTTGTCCCCTCGCCCATTTTGTCTGTCTTTTCGCTTCTCCTCGTCAACCAACTTCCATTTGCGCGACCACCAAATTATTACCCAACCCAACCTATCCTATCCTTGACGGTTGTTGCTCTCTCTCTCCCTTTGTTATTTTCTTGCGTCTGGCTGGCTTCTTTTCCTTCCTTTCTCCCTTCCCACGCGACAAATCGGAAGATAAACCCACTTGGCTCAATCTAATATTCCTAGTACAGCCACCGCGATCCACCATCACCACTTCCACCGAACGAGCTAATATCCCCAGAGAGTGCAATCCTCCCTCGTCGTGACGGTTTTTTCTACTCATCCCTTATTCCAAGGGTGAGAAAGCCGCGCCACCCTTTGTCTGCGCGAGCCACTATCGTCGACCCGCGAGACACAGCATCGCGAACCCGACTTGCCTCTCCCTTGACATCCACTTCTTTTTTTCGTGACTCGTCCTAGAGTCCGTCGCCCTAGCCATGGATTTTGACTCGGCTGATATCCCCCCTATCCCAACGCGCGCCCACAATCACCACGCTCACTCTCGACGACGCTCTCTCCAAGGCCCCTCCTCCTCCTCAAAGCGCAACTCCGGTCTTCCTCCCGCCAGCCCGGAAGTCATCTCCAACCTCATCACCAGCCTGAGCGTCATCTCAAAGCCTGCCACGAACCATTTCGAAGCGTCACCGACAAGCCTGTCACTACCCGCCAGTCCCGGCAACGGTAGCTTCGGTGTGGACTACGGAGCGTTTCATCAGCCTAGCCTCGACGACCTGAGACAAGACCCCGTGTCACTCGACGAACTCGCGGCGTTACCTCCTGTCATACGCACCTCGAAACCCCCCAGCGGCTATTCACCTTTGACAGCGACAAAAAGCCCCCGAAGTCCAAGAAGTCCAAGCCGCGAAGGTTCCGGTGGCCTGCGATCATTTATCCGAAATAGCACATCCCGACCGTCGTCAAAAGGATCTTCAGCTGCGTCCAGGAACGATGATGCCCAGAGTATAGGGAACCTTTCGATCGAACGTCGCGGTGCCTCGACCCCCGAACTGAACCATAAACAATCACATGACAGCTGGGGTAGGAAAACATCAACGAGGAGTCAAAAGGGCCTCATGTATATGAGTTCAAAGGAGCGTCTGCGGGAGAAGGAAGCCGAGAGGAAGCGGGTGTCGGGCGGAGTCTCGGCTTCGTCTTCTGGTGCTCTCCCTGGCGAAAGTGTTCACAGCGGTGGGCGCAGCGATCCATTCTTTGCTGAGACTGCGATCCGTGAAGAGTCACATTACGAGCTGCCAATCGAACGCCCGATGAATTCACCCTGCGCTATCCCCGCGCGGAATTCGAGTCTTGCAAAGACGGGTCCGCAGAAGAGATCGAGTGCGAGGAGGTCAAGACGGGAGGACGGTACGACGAATGATGTGATTCCAGAAGGCGAGGAACACAGAACTCGAGATCGGGAGTCAAGTCGAAGGAAACAGAGTCATTCTGGCCATGTTCAATCAAGATCATCCACCCGATCACCAGTTTATGGTCTCAAAGACGCATCTCCGTCAAAGAGCACCAGCGTAGCGGGCAGAAGCTTCCTCGATGTTAATGACGGCTTCAGCGATGACGAAGATGAGGGCGCTCCATTCCCTGCTGTGGCTCAAGGTCGAAAGCGGGATCAGAGTAATGACCGCAATGATCGGAGAAGATCTGGTCGACAGAGCCCGGCACCAAATGAGGCCATCAAAGTCAAGCGCAGCAGTTCACGCCTGAAGCGTTTGTCTGCACCACTGAATCACAAAATCGACGAACGAGCCCGCGATTCACCCAGTCCCCAACCAGTGCAGAACCATGCTCCTGTTGGTTACGAGCGTCCTCAATCCGCCGACTCAGTCGACGATGCTGTCGAGTCTTATTTATGCTCACCACGTTTATCGCAGAAGATTCGACATCCTCAAACAGGTCGTGTCATATCCTTCTCAGAAGTCGGTGACTCGGAAGGCTCTGCAGTCTTTTGCTGCGTTGGAATGGGATTGACAAGATACATCACCGCCTTTTATGATGAGCTGGCACTGACGTTAAAGCTGCGGCTTATTACCCCGGATCGACCGGGTGTTGGCGATAGCGAGCCTTATTCTGATGGCACTGCTACGCCGCTGAGTTGGCCAGGTAAATTGGTATTCCTTCAATTGAGAAGTACGCGCTAACCGTTGCAGATGATGTTTATGCTATTTGCCAGACCCTCAAGATCACAAAGTTCTCTATTCTTGCTCACTCCGCCGGTGCCATTTACGCACTTGCTACAGCCCTCCGAATGCCTCAACACATCCGTGGTCGAATACACCTCCTGGCACCATGGATCCCTCCCTCCCAAATGAACGTCTTCGGTACCTCACAAACTCTCCCTCCAACCAACGCCATCCCTACCTCGCAACGTATCCTCCGAGCCTTGCCGACGCCCATCCTCAAGGCTGCAAATAGTAGCTTCATGACCGCCACGAGTAGTTCAATTACCAGTTCATTACCCAAAACACCACGACGGGGCAAGCGAAAGAATAATGGCGGGCGAGACAGCACAGCTAGTTCGCGTAACGTTACGCCAAGCTTGGATAAAGAGAACATGTATCACAAATCACCCGGTCACGGCGACACGGAATTGGAACCTCCCAATGCCTCCGAGAACATGGACAGAATGAGCATTCCACAAGGCACACGAGGCGATTCGGATATCATCGCAGCCGCAGCGGACGCCATGGCAGACAAGGAACGCCAAATGACCTACGATCTCCGACTAACCCACGCCATCTGGGAACTCGCCACAACAGGCGCAAACCCCGCCGTCGACCTCCTCGTCTGCCTCGAGCGCCGTCACACAATCGGCTTCCGCTACGTCGACATCACAAGACCCGTCGTCATCCACCACGGCAGCAGAGATACCCGCGTTCCAGTCGATAACGTGAAATGGCTCGGCAAGACGATGCGACGCTGTGAAGTCCGTGTTCTAGAGGGTGAAGGGCACGGTCTCATGGCTAGCGCGAGTGTCATGGGCTCTGTGCTCATGGAGATGAGTAAAGAGTGGGAGGATTGGATGAAGGTCACTGGTACAGATGGGAAGAAAGATCGTGAGAGGGGACGACGAGGGACACTCGTGCGATAAGAGTAATATTTTACATACTTGTCTTGATACCCCAGAGACGGGCTTCATGCTTGGTTTGGTTGACGGACCAAGATTGGAGTATGATATCTCGTTTGTTTCATATATAACATTAATCTCGAGGACTGTCACGTCCCATTTACGTAATGTCTTTTACATATCAACGCTTAATGATAGCTAGCTTCTCAAATGATACCTTGACGCTTCTTCTGCTTTAATTAAAATGAGTTATCCCTCCGCAAGCATCCTCGTCCAATCAAACTTGCGCCACCCTTTCTTGAAGCCCTCCACTCTAGGATCGCCCCTCATCCACCGTCCCTGCTTCTTCATAACATGCGGCTCCGCATCAACAATGCCCCCCAAAACTTCACGCGCGAAAAGATCGCCCTTTGGCCAACGACCCGCATCTTCAATAATATGGCCCAATCCGCCATCTAGCGTAAACCACACGTGAAAATACGGCATCTCCTTCGCGATAGAGCGTCTAAATGCGGAACGGCCCATGCCGTCGCGCGCTTTTGCGCCTGTGTCGATGATCTTGCGATGCTGACTCCACTCCTCGTCGGATGACAGGAACGCCTCTTTGAAGTACGCGGGAGCCGTGGCGCCTTCTTCGTAGGGGATCGGGACGGCGACCATGGCTGCGTGCATGCGCCGATGGGGCTGTGCTGCGTTTTCGTAGAATACGACCTCGCGGCCTTGTTCGTGATACATCCGTGTCAAGCTCTTCATAAAGTTTCGTATTTCCTCCCACTCATCGTCGTCGCACTCTAAGAGATTCGCGCGATGTGCGAGGGGGACGATGACGGCGCCGCCGGGGGAGATCTCGGGTTCGGTCGCGAGAGTGAGAAAAGCGCGTGTTCCGAGGGCGATGACGGGTGCGAGGGGTGGTTGGTTCTTGTCTTCGTGGTGGCAAAGGGGACAATTGTCTAGAGCGCGTGACATTTTCTGGAACTCGGATACGGCCATGTTTTTGAGGTTGATGTCGGACTTGTGCAGGCGCTTGGCCAGCTTCTCGGCGTTTTCGTCCATGTAATCCAGATCGTTATCGAACTTGCCATCTTTTGCGATACGTTCTGCTAGACGAAGACCTTCACCGCCAGCTTGGTTCTTTGTGCGACGTTCCTCGCGGACCATGTCGTCAATTGTCATTTCTGTGTTCTCCTCGACATTTCCGCGCTCACGACCGCGTTTGTTGGTGATGGCTTTAGCTTCGTTACGTGTACCGGCGAGTTGACGATTGTCCATTACGCTGAGAACGACGGCTTCGGGGTTGGATTGGGCTGTGGCAAACATTGCTGCTGCTTTGTTGTATTCTTCTTCGAGCTGTGCGGCATTCGGGGCGCGACGGAGTTTCGCTTTCATCATTTGGGCACGGAGACGGTTGAGGGCGCTTTGGTCCATCACGGGAGTGGATTGAGGACGCGTGTCGGGGATAATTGTTCCTTGTTCAGGCTCGGGAGGTGGTGAATCTTTGCGCTGGTTCTTGATCCTCTCACGGTAAAGGTCACCAGTTGGCTTGTCGTGGCCCTTGTAGTCTTTGCCGTAGATCTTGCGTCGCTCCATTTCCTCCTTCTCTTCCCGCGCGTCATCGAAATATCGCAGGTCACCAAAACGTTCCATGGCGACATCTTCAATGGGACGACCGCTTTCTTCAGCTGCCGTGTATGCAGCCTTGAGCTTTGTCATTCGCCATGAAGAGCCAGCGTCACCGAAGGTGTAATTTACAGTTTGTTCGGTCGGAATGTCAAGTTCATCGATGGACTTGCCCTCGTTAATATCGTTGATGTGAGTGTTGATCTCGCGCTTGGACACGACACGCTTTGGCTCGGGTTTCGGAGGTGGTGATTTATTCTTGTCGGGTCGGTGAATGTAGTCGACCTCGATGGAGGAGGGAGCTGTCATCCAAGAGTCTCGCTGGAGGGATTTCGATCGGTCGACCGGGTCTTGGCTGGCTGGCTTCTCCTCGTCGGGGATGGGGAGATCTTCTTTGGGGTCTGTTGTCTTACGATGCCGGTCGTCGCCGTGTCGTCGCGATCGGTGACCATCTTCGTCGTCGCGCGAATGGCGTGAGCGCTTACTTCGGTGGCCATCGTCTTCGTCATCATGTCTCCGACGATGGCGATGTCTATGTCCGTCTCTGTCTGCGTCTCTGTCTCTTTCGCGTTCCGAGTCGTGTCGGTGATGGTGCCTGTGTTTGCGATGTCGCTTTTCGTCGTGGTCGCGTTCTGCGCGCTCCCTCTCGGCCTTCTCAGCGGCCAGCGACTTTTCAAACTCATCTAGGCCGTCCATTTCGAAGGTATGGGGTTGTGAATGCAGCACAATTGAATTGTGATAGAGAAGTATTGGTTGCATGGACTGAACCGTTACGTCAGGAGCGAAAAGCTGATCCAGCTCAAAGTGGGGCCATCAAGGAGCTTTAGTTATGGCGAAAAGCTTCAGTCAGACACCCTAGAGCGCCTTGGACCAGAAGATTTTATTCATACCCTCTGCTTGCAATTTACCTTTATCAGTACTATTACAGCCTAAACGTGGGAATTAATCTTATTTATTTATTTTTTGTCTTGGCTTTTCCCTGGAGATGCGGACCGCCCTATTATACGATGGGATTCCGACGATATGCACAACAATGACCCTGGGAACTTTTGGTTTCTCCAAATGCAGCCTGACGATATCACGAGTGGGAACACAAAATAAGGTACCTGTCAGCAAGATATCTAAAGTGAATAAAAAGAAAACACAAGGGTATCAACTAAATGCACTATTCAGGTACGTACAGAAATATTGCTAGATATCCCGTCACCTCACTGACGTGGGTATCTTTTGAGCCTGCCATGATTTGTAGTGATCATCCAACGTCTCGCTCAGAGGCCGGTACACTATCCCAAGTTCCTTAATCCCACGCTCATTACCAACCTCAAACCTCACCCCAAGATTCGCCCGCATCCACTTCTGCGTCAACCCAAACAAAGGCCCAACGATCCGAATCAGTAAATTCGGCAGCGTATGCCGCGGAAGAACCCACCGGCGCTTCGCCTGAGGCCGTATCTGCTTCGAGATATCCACAAATCTCACCATCTCTCTATCACAGATAATATACCGCCCCTGCGCAGACTCCGTCTCTGCTGCCCTGATATGCGCCGTGGCTACCTCTCTCACATCAACGGTGCAGAAACTCAAATCGGGAACGCCGAACCAAAGCTGTCCGCTGAATAACTCGTCAAGCAAGAAGAGACTTCCAGAATCTGATCCTGCTGTGAGGGAGGGGCCGAGAACTAGGCCGGGGCAGATGACTACCATGTCCCAGCGTGACTGGGCTTTTTGGATTTTCCAGGCTTCTTTCTCGGCGACGACTTTGGAGTAGTGATATGGATTGTGGGTAACGGAGCTTGATTCGTTGAAGTAGCTCTCAGCCAAAATGTTGTCCTTCATGCTCTTCACATCGATGTAGTCTCCGAATATAGCACCAACTGAATATGTTAACAATTGTAACCCTCTGGAGATTAAGTTCTTACTTGTAGATGTCAAAACCACCCGTTTGACACTTTCGGTGCTGTTCACGCTGTTCAAAACATTACGCGTTCCTTGCAGCGCAGGATCAACCATATCCTTCTGTCCATCCTTGATCTTCTCAGCCATCAAAAACGGAGAAGCAACATGATGAACCACCGAGCAGTCTTTCATAGCAGGTTCAAACGAACCCGGCTTGAGAAGATCTGCTTCGAAGAGGTCAAGCTTTCCGGGGTATTTCTCCTGCAAGTCTCGTAGCGGCTGGACTTTTCGCGTGCTGGTCAAGTCGCGTACAGTAGTGTGCACTGTATATCCGGCTTGTAGGAGCTGATTGACGAGATGGATGGCGATAAAGCCACTGCCGCCGGTGACCATGTGGGTATCTGATGCCATGGTATCGAATTACGCGCTATAGATGCTGAAGAGAGGTCTATTGTATTTCACTGTTGTAGTGGAGGTGCAGGCTTATAAGGAGCTCTGAACCTGGGGGTTGTCGGCTTCCGCGGGCGTCGGTGGATACGACGGCATTCTTATCCTGAATTTGGATGATATCGATGAACTTGACCAGGCACTATAAAGTGTCTACCCCGCAACTTTAAAGTAGATCTAATGGTGATTTCAATGAAATAAATATCAAGAGCGGTGCCCGCGGGCCGAAAGATAGTCTTTCCTCCGGCTCTAGTTACAGAGAATGGTACGTTTCGTTGACAGATTCTTGCAGCAGTTTTAGCATTACACCTAGGGGAGGAAATAAAACTTAGGACCTTAAGCCTAAGTAATAAAAAGATTTAAGTAATTTAGGTAAATTTAGGATAAATTTAGGATACTTTTTATAGAATTTATTTTATTATCTTAAACTTAGGTCTTATACTTTCTTGCTCCTCAAGGTACGCTAAGCTCTCGGTGGTAGGACTGACTTTAATTCTGCAGCCGTACCGAGTAGTTACAGCAATGTTTTGTGACATATGCCAGTGAGGGACTGTTGCGAAAATCAACCACGTTTGATGCATTGCATGAGTGTTGCAACCAACCTCTGCCCAATGACAAACTCGAATATCTGTACCGGTCTGCTACAGCCTCGATAAACTGCATTAGGCAATCCGACCCTATCATCCCATAGATATCTCTCCCATGACGGCTCAAGTTTCCAATCGCATCCTCTTCAATTCAATTGCTCATCCTCTTCACATGTTCAGCGAGTAAAAGTCTAGAACCGACCCACATCTCTATCTCGCCCCCCCGAGCTATCTCTCTTTAAGGGTTGATCCCCAAGGAATGTAACGCTCCAATCATCCCCGCAGACCTCGGCCTACTCCGTATGGGGTGAAGGCACAAAAAAAAAAGTAGTTACACAAGGGGGACGAAGCAGATAAAAAACCCTCGGCTGCGGTATTTTTATCCTTTTTAACCAGGTCCTCTCGAAAGTATCACTTCTCATTTTGGCTGTGAGCACGCGACATTAGCTGAGATGGCTGCTATTCCCGATCCCGAAAAGGAGTCTAAATCCGACGCGCCGCAGGTCACCACTGAGGATCAGCTTGGAGTTCGGACTGTCTATGGCGACGAAACGCATAGAAGGCTCAAGGGCCGGCATATCCAACTTATTGGAATTGGAGGGACGATTGGCACTGTTCTTTTTGTATGTTCTTCAACTCTACGACTGCACCTTTAACAAACAATGGATGCAGGGCTAATGTTCTCAGGTCCAAATCGGCAAAGGTCTAATGCAAGGCGGTCCAGGAAGTCTTTTCATCGCCTTCTCCTTCTGGTGTCTAATCGTCCTCACTATCACAATGTGCATCGCCGAAATGGTCTCTTACACGCCAATCTCTTCTCCGTTCGTCCGATTTGCCGGTGTTTACGTCGACGAGGCCCTCGGTTTTGCTTCCGGCTGGAATTTCTTCATCTTTGAAGCTGCGCTTGTCCCTTTCGAAGTCACAGCTTGCCATTTCATTCTTCAATTCTGGACCGATGCGATTCCCGTTGGGGCTACTATCGCTGTGATTATCGTGCTGTATGCGCTCATCAATCTCATGGCGATTCAGTATTTTGGCGAGACTGAGTTTTGGGCTGCTATTGGAAAAGTCATTTTGATCGTTGGTCTCATCTTCTTTACGTTCATCGTCATGGTGGGTGGGAATCCGCAGAAGGATGCGTTCGGATTTACCTACTGGAAGAGCCCTGGTGCATTTGCGGAACTTTACTACGACGGTGCCTTGGGTAAATTCGTGGGCTTTGTGGGTTGTCTCATTCAAGCAGCCTTTTCCATCGCTGGTCCCGATTATGTCGCCATGGCAGCTGGAGAAGCCGAAAACCCTCGCAAGATTCTGCCCCGAGCTTTCAAGACGGTCTTTTACCGACTGACCTTCTTCTTCGTGCTCGGATCACTCTGCGTGGGAATTCTCGTGCCTTACGACGACCCAAACATGATTGCTGCGTTCAGGGATGGCAAGTCCGGAGCCGCTGCTTCGCCGTACGTTATCGCCATGGACCGTCTTGGGATCCGGGTTCTGCCGCATATCGTCAACGCCATGATTCTGGTGTCGGCGTTTTCCGCCGGCAACTCCTATGTATTTTGTGCGACAAGATCATTGTATGGCCTTGCGCTTGAAGGGAAAGCACCGAGATTCTTGAAAATCTGTACTAGGACCGGTGTTCCCATTTACTGCGTCCTTGTGGTGCTCCTCATCGCTCTGCTGTCTTTCCTCCAGCTGTCGAATAGCTCGGCTGTTGTTCTGAGCTGGTTTGTGTCCTTGGTCACAGCGTCTCAGCTGATCAACTTCTCCGTCATCTGTCTTACGTACCTTTGTTTCTATCGTGCAACAAAGGTGCAGGGTTTCGACCGCTCGACCTTGCCTTATCGCGCGTGGTTCATGCCATATGCTGCGTACGTCGGACTGGTTGCGACTTTTATCATGGTATTCGTTGGAGGATATACGGTTTTCCTGCCAGGAATGTGGGATATCCCTAGCTTCCTGTTCTCGTAAGTATCTTTGCTAAACTGACAATGACACAACTGACCGCCACAGATACACATCGGTTGGACTGTTCCCAGTGTTTTATGTCGGATGGAAGATTGCCCACAAAACAAAGATTATCAAGCCAACTGAAATCGATTTACGCCACAATTTGGCCCCGATCGAAGAGTATGAGAGAAATTATGTGGCTAAACCACCAGCGTATGTACATCTGCCTCTTTAAAGAATGGAAAAAATGCTAATCAACTCGCAGAAACTGGTTCGAGAAGGTTTTGCACTTTTTATTCGGTTGAAAGCATGATGCGCGAAGAAAATTTGCAAATCTAAAAGAGTAGGAAGCAAGGAAATGGAGATAAGATATCAATATGGTTTGGCGACATGACTGAGCATTTCTATACATCTATAGGCGAAGATACTAGACGACATCTGGGGCGGGTAGATAAAAGGGCAACTAGCATACAATGATACCCAAGTTCAATCGCAAAGCTATCATTTCTTTGGGACGCATATTTAAAACCAAAATATTCTCCGTGAATACTTGAGACTCGCCAGAGCCTATTTCTCAACATATGGTGCCAAAGTCTCAGCTGATCTCTTCAAAAGCTCTGTATAATAAGTCTCAGATAATAATCCCGACCCATGATTGATGATAAACTGTAGTTGATCAGGCGTAACGTCCATCTCTCCTGTCTCCAACTGAGCTTTGCCATAGTCCCCAACAGGCGTTCGATCAATAGCTGGCATAAACTCAACGGCCAACCCACCATCATATCCAGCTTGAGCGAGAGCTTTCATGATTTTGGGCCAGTCGAAAGATCCATCCTCTGGCGCGAGTCTGTTATTGTCGCCGACGTGAAAATCAACGATACGCGATTTGCATGCGTGGATGGCTGCGATAAGATCCCTTTCCTCAAGTGCAAGGTGGAACGGATCAAAGGCAATACCGACGCCGTATCCAATCTCATCCGCGAGGGCGAGAGCTTGGTTTGCGCGATTGAGGAAGTAAGTCTCAAACCTATTCAACGGTTCAAGACCAATCTTGATACCTTTTTGCTGCGCAAAAGCAGCAACTTCACGAAGACCCTCTACAGCCCACTGCCACTCATTCTCCGGTGTAGAAGAAGGAACAATAGTGCCAACTGTTCCAGGAACAACTGTTGTGATTTGGCCGCCAAGATCAGCGGACATGTTGACGACTTGCTTCATGTACTCAATGGTATCTCGTCGTTGTTGAGGGTCAGAGGCGAGGAGGTTTCGCTTGCCGTGCATGACTGTGACGGTTCCCCAGCATTTCATGTTGTATTTTTGAAGAAGGTCGCGGGTTGAGGCGATGGGGAATTGGTCGGGTTCACCGGCTAGTTCGATGCTGGTGTAACCGAGACGGACGAGCCTTTGGAGGGTCTGCTCAAGAGGCTCGGGCCGCATCCAGGTATGAGAAGACAGATGCATCTTGGACTGAGTATTAAGGTAATTATGTGAAGACTTCTAGTGTCTGTGATAATTGAAAATTTGAATATATGTTGTTTCTTTTTATCTTTTCTTGATGTCAGCTTTATGCTGGCTGTTCAATGGATGAGCGGATGGTTGTCTTCCGTTAAAGTGGAGCATGATGACCAGAGACGGAGCATCAGCTTCCGCCTTATTAATTGAATTGGTGAGACTTCGGCGCTCGCATTACTAACGAGCCCTGCAAGTGGATGACAGCGAAAGTCGTAAGACCATATTCACAAGGGCCATAATATTCCGCTTCGAAATCTTCAAGTCAACGCCAATTTGGACGAACTATATATATTCGAATCATGTCTCGAATAATGAGAACAAACCAACTTCGACCAGCTCTCTGCTTCTACACTAAGCTCAAGACCTGACTACGAAACTATCTAGCATCATGTCTATTCCTTGGAACGACGACTCAGTCTTTGAGTCTTACAAGATCATCGAAGAAACGTAAGTTCTAAATCATCAGACGCTTTGGCCAATAGCTGACTTCGCCAAAGATTCAAGACTGTCTCTTCTCATGATATCAAAACAGCCATTCTGATCCCCAAGAACCTCAAGCCAGGTCACCACCCAGTAATCTATCACATTCACGGCGGTTTTCTAGTCATGGGGAGTGGCTTGTTTGCCCCTTTCTTCCCAAAGTGGGTTGACAAGCTTGCTCTTCAAAATTCCGCCATCATCGTCTCCCCCGACTACAGACTCTTGCCTTCTGCGAATGGTCTGGATGACGTTCTGGAGGATGTCGAAGATGGATGGCAGTGGACTAAGAACAAGTTACCGGGTATCTTGAGAGAGAAGGCCCCTGGTCACTCTGTTGACTTTTCACATGTCCTTCTTGCTGGCGGATCAGCGGGGTAAGCCATCTCACAAAAGTCATCAAGGCTTGTTTTTAACACTCTTGTTAGTGGATACTGCTCTACCCAGCTTGCGCTCTCTCATCCTGACGACTTTCACTCTCTTGCTGTCGTGTATCCTCTGCTAGACACCAAAGACAGACTTTACGTTGAAGGTGCACACCCCGACGAACCTACAGTGTTACGCATGCCGCTAGAAGAAATCCCATCTCTGGAAGATACCCTAGCTTGGATCGAAAAGACGCGTAAAGATCCGGAATCAAGAGCTGGTTTTGAGAGGACTCCCTTCGCAGTCGCAGCTTGCCAGCGGGGTATTTTCTCATCCCACATGCTCGACAACAAGGGTCTTGACAAGACAAGCTTCCATCCTCTCGAGAGAGTCGAAGCTGGCGCGAAGTTGCCCAAGCATATGTAAGCCACCTTGAACTATATGAAAATGACGAGAAAACTGACCAAACGTAGGTGGATCATGCATGGGGACGATGACTCGACGGTGCCCATCCGCGGCTCTCAGAAGTTTGTTGATCTCGTGGCTGAGAAGCTACCAGAGACTGTTGTGCGGTACGATCCCGTTGCTGGCGAGGATCATGGGTTTGAATTTGATGAGAAGAGATGGGAGTCTTTTGCTGATGAGGCACTTGCCTTTGTGAGAGATGCTTGGCTAGCTTAGAGTGATAGTCTACATTATCATAGCTCACCCACGGCATACTGGGTAAAGCCAGTCAATTCCAGTAATGGCCGAGATGCAAGAGACCGTTTTGAAGATATCATACTTCGCCACCTCATTTATGAAATCGTTATCTCAGCAGCAGGTCCTTTTGTTCCGATCGAATGCAGATATCCTTGGTTCGAGGTACAAGTATCTTGGGTAACAAAACACTGCAGATTCTACCAACCCCCTCCGAACACAACGAGTTTATCGTTTCCGACCCCGCGACTTTCATATCAGCCTATCATACCAAGCGTCTTGGGTAACATCCACCACTGCAACTATTGCGAGGTCCAATAAATCCCCCCGCCTGATTGATGTCTTGTGCCCCATGGCCCCCATGGCCCCCAACTCAACTCCCAAGAAGCCAAGCCAACGGCAAAAAAACAAACCGTTATCATTTCTAGCCACAACAAAACGCCGTGCCATCTCAAAAAGTTCCCCCAACACCGGAGTTTTACTGGATAGACTTAATTTTTTGGGTTACAACTAGAGTGGGCAGCCGGCAGATCTGATAAGGCTATTGTACAACTGATCATCAGGCCAATGAGAAGCTCTCGTGATGCCACTTGCCGAGTCACGATGTCGGACGATAGGGATCTAGTGACTCTCGGGGGCGGGGATCGCACGGGGAAAAGAAGTGGGCTCGTCTCCGCAAGTGGAGATCTCCGACGCCGATCGACCTAGCACCAACATGGACTGCTCACACGTCATCCCAGTGCGTGGCTTGAGGGGAACCAAGCATTGGCTCGTTTCGAAACTTGGCATGGTCATTCCTCTCTTTTCCCCATGCATCTATCTATATCGATATTGATATTCGCCTTTTTGATATTGTTGAGACCCTTTTGAAGCATATAAAGCCCTTTGTGAATACCCTGCTTTTTCTGTCGTGAGGATAACGCCGCTTTGTCTTCTTATCTACTAGTGCTGTGCTGTGCCGCGTGCCTAAGCGAGCTTCACATCTTTTTTCCCGCCCATTTCTCACGAGAGAATTTCCAAACGGTCATCCCTTTTGACCATGAGATTCCAATCCCCTCTCACCGCAGTGGTTTCGGCCTTGTGGCTCCTCTGCCCATCAGTCCTAGCCCAAGAACCAGCGGATGCATCGGGTTCTTTATCCCTCAACACCGACAAGCCACTGTGGACGTTTGAGTACGAAACTTCAACCCCCAACCTCGCCAACTGGGTTGGTCTGTACTACAGCGCCGGCGGCGGGCCCGTGGACCAGAAGAAGGGCTCGTCCAACTCCATCAAGTGGAAGTGGGCGCCTCATGACAAGGGCGATGTGCAGCTTGACTTTGGGAGCCTTGAGCCTGGCAACTACACTGCTTTCTTCCTGTCGAATGGCGGCTATACGTGGCTTGCCCCACCGCTTCAGATCATCAAGGGTCGTGAGCTTGATGGTGATGTGAAGTTTATTGTTTCTGATGTTTCTCTGCCTAATGCTCGTGTTGGTGATGGTTACTCGCATAGCATCAGAGGTCTTGTCCGCGGTGGAGGCGGCACCATGAAATTCTCCAGCGAGGGCTCTAATGTTGACTGGATCAAGATCAGCGCTGATGGTGTCATCTCTGGAACGCCTACTTCAAGCGCTGATAAAGCCGTTTTCACCGTTCGCGCCACCGGAAGGGATTCCGCCTCTTCCGGCGTCTTCACCATCAATGTCGCTGGCTCTGACAAGGCTTTTCTAAGTCAGCTCAAGGTCATGACTCTCAACATGTGGAACGGCGGTACTATGGTTACCAGCTACCACGACAAGCAGGTCAAGTTCCTTGCCTCGTCCGGCGCCGACGTTGTTGGCATTCAGGAAGACCAGCAGGGTCGCCATGTTTCTCGTCTCGCTGATGCTCTGGGCTGGTATCACTGGTCCAGCGGCGGTGATGTCGGTGTTCTTAGCAAGTATCCCATCGTCGAGGACTACGGTGTCATCAGTGGCCCTGCTCGCTCCGGCGGTGTCAAGATTGCTCTCGATGGCAAGAACCAGCAGATCAACTTCTTCGTTGCTCACCTGGGCTATACTCCATATGGACCTTACGACACATGTTATGATCATCTGCCTGTCGATAAGATCATTCAGCGAGAAGCCCAGTCCGGTCGCACTCCTCAAATGAAGGCTACCCTTGAGGGAATGAAGAGCCAGCTTGACAACGCCGACGATATCCCTGTATTTTTCGTCGGTGACTTCAACGCCCCCTCTCATCTCGACTATGTCGATGGTTTGAAGGAGAAAAACTGCGGATACACCGACATCCAATGGCCTACCTCCGTCCTCCCCAAGGAGAAGGGCCTCATCGACTCATTCCGCGTCGCTCATCCCGACCCCGTCAAGGAGCAGGGCATCACATGGTCGCCCATCTACATCTGGAACGGTGGCTACGGAAAGCCCGAGCCTCTTGACCGAATTGACTTTATTCTTCACAAGGGTAAGGGCCTCAAGGTCACTGACTCTCATACCGTGGTCGTTGGCGAGCCTAAGCCTGAGCCTAACCATAAGGAGAATGAGTGGTTCTCTGACCACGCGGCTGTCTTGACGACTTATGAGCTTTAGGTCTAGAACCAAGCTACGAAATCAACTTTGGTGTTACGGCCTATTTAGATGACTTGATGATAAATAAGAATGAATAAATTTTTTTTCAACAGAATGCATTTAACAGAGGTCCCCCTGCTTCGAATAAACGCGTGATGAGATGATGTTTCTGTTCCCCAGCTCAAAAGAAATGTCGCGTCCACCACCAAGTTGAGGGATGCTTTACCGTAAATGTGATAAGAAAATAACATATTAATAACCTAACAAACATCTTGGTTTCAATTGGAACTTGAGTCGCGCCCATGATTCCCTCGACAGCAGGAGTTGCTGCTGTCGCGTGATCAATTTCTATAAATATACTAAACTCGGCAATCAAATAAACATGTGAAGTTCCCCATCCAATTCCCATCCACAAACAATTACTTAATTGCCGTCTCAAATCGGGGTCCTTTTGTTTTGCCCCTTCTGCAACCCATCGCGTTTCAGAAATCTAGCGAAAGCGGGTGAAACAAACCCCCGAAACCACAACATCTCCATTCTCCACAGATCAGATCATGAAGCGATTTTGTTTCCGCCAAGTGATCTATCTCTCCGCAAGAACCCATTGACTGCCGTACTTGTCATCCACAGGCTCCCAATCTTCGAAGTATTCCTTCTCAGGGCCCTTGAAGAGGTTGTCATAGTCCCATATTGCGGGGTAGCGGTAAAAGTAGACGTGGCGGAGACTGGGGGTAGATGACCTTGAGCCGGAGCTGAGAAACGTCTGCATCATATCTCGGATTGCGGTTTCGGTGTAGATATCTCGGAAGGTGGTATGATCGTTCCGTAGTTCGTCTCTGATGGTGAGAGACTTGAGATTTGGTGGCAATAGGTCGGCTAATGGTTGCCAATCGTCTGATGGTGTATGGCCATGAAGAAAAGTGAGAGGAATTCCAAGATCTATTAGTGACGGAAACTCTCGAAGGTCTTCCATACGGCCGTAAGTCAACGGCCATTCATGATCGGAGAAATCAATAAGACCTCTCTGCATAATAGTCAAGTTGAGCGTTAATTTGGTCAAGGTCTGACGAACATGCTCCAGTCCTCTTCTCAGCTCATCAACGTCAAAGTCACATTCAAAAGCGGGAAGATAACACGCATAGTACAAGGTCTTGAGATTGGGCGCCGTCGCAAGCATTGCCGTGATGTTATGGGTGTTTGACGAGCAGTGATCCAGATGAAGCGTCGTGAGAAAGGTAGCCTGCGGTGCAGGTGACAGAGGCCAGAAAGGAGTTGTGTCTGCCAATGCGATGTTCTCCCCTTTGCGATGGCTGGCGAAACTTTCCAGGGAGAGAGTCCTTGCGTTTGGGAGGTAGAATGATAATGGGTGGATTCCTCTTGGAAGTTGCTGGTAACCTAACCAGCCTCGAGGATTGGCGACTTCGAAGTAGGTGACATTCTGAAGACTTGATGACTTGCTTTGAGGTGAAAGTGAGTTCTTGAACAGCTCGAGGAGCCATTTGTGGCTGTATAGAAAGTATCCAAGGTCGATTGTAAGACTCTGGACTTCAGTGCATGCCGCGATGATGAGCGATAAGATAAGATCAAAGTCGCGATCCGCAAACGCCCCATTCAATTTCTCCGTTTCAGAAAAGCTCAATTCCTCAATCCCATCAACAATTAATTGCCGAGCATTCTCATTCTCCACCGGGTGAAAAGTCAAAGGCTTCAATTTCCCCGTATGACGAAAATGCTCATCATGAACATAATTCTCAATCCGAAATCTCAAGCTCTTAACATGGCTCCTCAGCGCAGGTCGACTCAATATCGCAAAAAGAAACCCAACACCCCAGGGTAGACGCCTTCTGCGTGCCGCGCGTATCTTCTCGAGCCGTCTCAACTGCTTGGGCTCAGGTGGCGAGGAATCAGGCGCTTCGACGTCGTGCGTTATGGTGATGTCGCGGTAGAGAACTGAAACAGTTGCGGTGTGGAGATCTTTGCTTGTTTGACAAAGATGGAGTTGATCGCGAATGGATAGCCGAGGGATGATCTCGAATCTCAAGATGTTGATTGTTTCAACGAAAGTGGCCATGTTTACATGAATTTGATGATAGTGAGAGGATGAGAGAACAGAGCAAAGATACAGCAGATCTCTTCGTATTTTAGATTATATACACTTGAGTCTAGTAAAGCTATACGGCTTTTGCTCTAGATTCGGTGATTTGCTCATCTGGCTAGGGTCACTCTAGGACCCATCGTGAAGAAAAGAAACTGTGGATCGTCAACGCTGAGACCCGTGCTCCCCGACGGTACAAGCCGAAACCAGACCGAGTCATTGCAGAGTCGCAATCTCTCTCTGTATACGACTCTGCAAGTCAATTGATACAATGAATCTTCCTCAGCAGACGCTATCTGATACAAATGATAAGCGAGTGATCTCCTCTGAACACAAAAGACCCTCGAAAAGAGAAAACAGTTCTTTTCCGCTGAGTAACACGCCAAGAATCTGAGCGCAGACTAGTCAAACTTAAAAGGCTGGAGTATAGAAACTTATCAGATCAATCAGCGTCTTCCCCAAGATAAGACGTTAGTAGAAACCAACAATGTTCTTTAATTGGAATACCAAGCTTTCTCTCCTCTATTTCTAGATAGCCAAGAAAGAGCTTCAGTTTGCGGGGGGCGGCGTTGGCAGTGACACACTGCCAAGAGCATTATACCCAGGTCATGATACACTATATCAGCGGGGTTCTTCTCGTTCAGAAGTGCCGATATCTACAATAAACGACGCGTTCCCCAGATGATCACCACAGACACTGAGACCGCCAAGAAATAAGGGGACCGCCGGAAACTAGACGTTCCGCCCCCTGCGGTGGAGTATACTCGCCATTACGACGTCGTAGAATTTCATAACCTGCGACACCAGATCTGCCCTTCGCTCCCGTTAACATGCTTAACTTGTAGCGCGCAGATCGCGATGCCAAACCAAAACGGTCTCGGCTACATGGTATTCCCGCCCAGACAGACACCAAAAAAAAAAGAAAGTACCGCAGCTGAGTGAAACAGTGACGCTTGAAACTGCGCCGTGACACGATGCTCGTTTCGCATCAAAAGTCGCCTCAATTTGTATTATCAACTTAAAATAGTTTATTATAACGTCGCCAAGAAGTCTATAAAGATGAACTCAGATCCCGCCAAGCTGGGGTTTTCTCTCTCGATATCCTGCACTCTCTGTTCTAGGCTGGTACCTGGGCGACATACATTTCCTTTGTACGTTTCCTTGTGTTCTCTTCTCTTTCCTTGGAATTTCGTTTCTATTCTTCCTTGGTTTGTTTCTAGTCTTTTATTTCGATTCGAATGGGAACTGGTTTCTCTTCTTTTTGGTAATACAACTTGATACGATCCTTACGAAACGGTTCATCTCTTTTTCGATCTTTCTTCAATATGGATTCTGCAAAGCCTCAATGTGGTGGTTCGGGGACGGGTGAGGATTATCCTCTTGGCCTGCATGTCGGAGGTCTCTGTAAGTGCTCCACGCGCTGAAAGCTTGTCGTGGACTACTCCACCGTGATAAGCGACGTGTTTGCTTGGCGATCTAACAGCTCAACAGTCGCCGTATTTACTGTCTCTGCTTTCGGTAGGTCAAGTCTTCCGTGATATAGCATCTCAATCGCTAATGATTCTCAGGCGCTGGTTTCCCCGTCGCTGCCAAGAGAATAAAGTGGCTCAAGATGCCTCCCAAGATCTTCTTTGCTTGCAAACATTTCGGTACTGGAGTTTTGATTGCTACTGCTTTCGTTCATGTGAGTACCCACGAGCTACAGGCCCAAACTCACCTGACAATTATCTACAGTTGCTCCCCACAGCATTCGGCAGTCTCACTGATCCTTGTCTCCCCGACCTCTTCACCGAAATCTACCCCGCCATGCCCGGTGTCATCATGATGGCCGCCATGTTCCTCCTCTTCATGGTCGAGCTCTACCTCAACGCCAAGACAGGCGGCCACTCCCACGGCGGTCCAACCGGCACTACAGTCACCGTCGTTCAGCCTCCTCCTCCTCGACCTCAGCGCCCATTCCCCGAGACCGCCAACTTCAACCATTCTCACGCCCGCAACGACTCCAACGTTTCTGACGACTACGACGATGTTGACTACGAGAAGGCCATGGCTCGCGAGCTGTACGAAAAGGAGAATAAGCCTCACGCCTACTCTTATGAGCAGGACAGCAACTCTTCCATGCCCGCTTGGTTCGTCGTCTTCTATGAGCAATACATTCGTCAGCGCTCTGAAATGATGGACATGATCAAGTCAACTCAGTACTCCAACCAAGCCGTCATCGATGACAAGCCTAGTCCCGAAGTCAGCCAGTCCTCATTTGATGAGGAGGGCCAAACAATTGATCAGGCTACCTACAAGCGAATGTCGATGAACATCACCCTTCTCGAGGGAGGTATCCTCTTCCACTCTGTCTTCGTCGGAATGACAATCGCCATGACGACCGACGGTCTCGTTGTCCTTCTCACTGCCATCATGTTCCATCAGATGTTTGAGGGTCTCGGTCTTGGAGCTCGTATCGCTGCTGTGCCTTATCCTCGCGGAAGCTTCCGACCATGGCTTCTCGTTCTGGCTTTCGGTTCCACTGCCCCCATCGGCCAGGCCATCGGAATCGCTAGCCGAAACTCTTACGACCCCAAGAGTGCACTCGGTCTAATCATGGTTGGAGTCTTCAACTCTATGTAAATTTCCCTCAAACCACTTCTCTTAATCAATACTAATAATTCCCAGCTCTTCTGGTCTTCTCATCTACGCTGCTCTGGTTAACCTCCTGGTTGAGGACTTCCTTTCTGAGGAAGCCCAGCACCTCATGAAGAAGAAGGACAAGATCTTCGCCCTCTGCTGGATCGGCCTCGGCGGTAAGTCTCTCCCCCATTTCGTGTCCGTGCTCTCGCTAACTCTGCCAAGCCTTCGGAATGTCTGTTGTCGGTGCTTTCGCTTAGACTTCACAAGTGTTTGAAACCAATAGACATGAAACCACGCGACGGAAAAGACGCGACTCAGGATTAAGTTATCCTCATAACGGCTCTTTTTATTATTACTTGTACTATACTGGGGAAGGAATGGTGATGATGTTCGTCGGACTTTCATTCATTACGGAACGAACATTGGGATGGTGTTAAAATTTACGAATATATTGATGTGCATGGATCAACAAATGCGAGCGGTACATAATGATTATGATGATATACTGGGACTCTGAAAGTACTGCTGCTACGATAGAAAAGAAAATAGAATCTTATCTCACTCCGGATACTGAAGTTCCGCTTGTTGATGTTTGAGTTGCGCATTGATCTTCTGTTGCTGAGTGCATTGACAATAACTTGCTGAGCCAATGGGAAACTTCTTGGCCGGTTTCATCATCGAGTTCCAGGATACGGTCTTGGCAGCTTGCAAATGTTTGATCAGCCCTTGTATTATAACTCTATTATCAACGTTATTTATTTATAGCTAAATAATACGATTGGCTCATCTACTTGTAGATGTCGCAATCCTCCATCGCCATGCGACAGGTCTCCATTGCCCTGCATCCCCGTCGACAAACTCCACGCCATGCAAATGAATAAAACCCAAGCGATAACAATTCGAAGCTTCTAATGAACCCGCAAGCGTTCTGAAGTCGAAATTTACATAAGTTTCTTGCATTGCTGTTGACATGACGGATAATTATCTTGTAGAGTCTCTTTGCTTGGTGAACTTCAAATATTCTGCTTAGAGACGCCGGGAACTATGCGCAAATCTGGCTATTATGCCCTTAGGCTCCCAGGTGCCATAAAGTTGAATGCATTATTTCTATGCCAGTCTTCGACGTGCATCCAGGTCAAAAGAAGCAACTATACGCCAAATAGCGACTTTTGATACCAGGAAAGTAAAGAAAGCACAGTGATAAAGAATAATGTTGAAAGTGTTGACGGTGGAGAATTCGCGGAAGGGAGATTCTACCGAGAAGCTTCATATTGAGAGCTGAATGCATTGGTGCCGGTTCAGATTGACGAACTCTCAACAATGCCCGTCGAGTGGGCACTTTGCGTTTCATCCAGTCAAGCCATTTTAAAAGTCCATCAACTCCAATATGATCCGATGTGAAGAAGCAGGGCGTAATATTTCCACGCTCGTTGACTGACTCTCCAACTCTGATTGGTTCGAGCGTTTCAACGCTTTTGACCAGTTCCGCTTGTGCCCAATCAGACATCACCAGCTTTCCCAATTCGGCAATACCCCATTACTTTCAATAAGGGCCTCTTGGTGATTTTATGTCTAAAATGTGGTATTGCTTCACGGCCTGTTTCTTTTCGTGATTCATGATCAAACTTCCGAGGGTATACCATATTCGGAGCCATGTCTTACCATCCCCATCACAGCAATCACTATTCCATGTACCATACAAGGTATTCTGGCTAACACTTTGACACTACAGCAGATTTCATCATATAGAGCTAACCCCCGTCTTAGGCAACAAACACAGCCTCAGAGTCCAATTCAACGAGGGACTGCAACAGTCGAGCTTGTAGCTGCAACACACTGCGCGGCCTGTGGACTTGGTCTCGTCATATTAGACTCAGCCTACCGATCCCCAGATGCCCTCCTTTGCACAACCTGCCCGCGCCCAACAAACTCAACCCAAGTCACTCTTGTCATCAGTGAAGCACTCCCGACTGACAAACCCTCGGTATTGAGTGGCTGCTCGGCATGCTGGAAGGACCTTAAGAAAGGTCAGATGATATGGCGCTGCAAGTAATGCTGGGACTAATCGCTATGTGAAAGGTGCTGGAAGAAGACAAAGAGACATTGCAAGCATGTTTCAGGTGGAGAGGATGTCATGATGAGAGTTGTGGATGGGGATGAAGATGAGGATGAGGGTGAGGATGGCAGGGACAGCGAGGACGGCGATGATGAGTTGGAGAATGTTGTTGATGCAATTGTTAGCCTTGTCACTTGAGCACTTGACGCATTGTCGCTATCTCCGCATAGTTAGTTGATAGAGGACAAACCCTTCTTGACGATATAGGGATGTTCGTTGTTATTACTACTACTTGCGCCAGGTATCAGGCTAGGGGAGGAAATAAAACTCCAGGCCTTAAGCCTAAAGATTTAGGTAACTTAGTATAATTTAGTATAAGTTTAGGATACCTTTTATGGAATTTATTTTATTATCCTAAATTTATTTCTAACTCCATGAGGTCAGGCTAGAACGAGTACATATCTGATCCAACACCCAATAGCAAATTCTTTCGTGATATAACGAGGCAGCCTCAGGGAGAAAGCGTCACTGATGCCAATTATCTCGTGTTCTGCATAGACGACCAGTCGAAGTCTCATAGAGATCATTTACTTCAAAGTCACTACCACAGTAATAACATTCCATATCCTCCCCTTCCACAAGGAAAAACACCAATCAATCCCACAAAAAACCACCGTTCTTCCTCCATAACCCATTGGGATCATATCGCTTCTGCACACGCTTCAGGAACCGCTCATTCTTCTCACCGTAACTGGACTGCACAGGCTGGCTCAGAAGCGCGTAGTTCATGTACCGCGGGTTAGTCCGGTAAAACTCTGCCTCCTTGGCTGTCACAGCACCCGGGATGGCGTTTGTGCTGGCTACTCCGGGCGCAAAGGACGTTGCTAACCTATCTCCGGCATTGCTGATGCGCTCGACAAACCCGAACATCTTTCTGTCGTCCTCGGTATCCATCCAGGCTAGCGTGTAGTCGATCCAAACGGCGTCGCCGGCGTCAGGTTCAAGGCCAAGCACGTTTTTTACCCCTGTAACGTTCTCGCCAGCTCGCATCGCAACTGCTGGAACTGGCACCAACGCCATGGAAAAGAGGAGGTTTTGATCACCGGCTGCTGTGGAGTTGGCCATGTCTCGAAAGGCCTGCCATTGCTTCAGGTACAGATCAGCGCCGTACGGCGCCAACAAGTTAGGAAATGTGTGGCCACCGATCAACCAACGTTTCTGGGGCACGTTCCCATTGTTGTTCGATGCTATCAGGGTTGAGTAGTTCTGTGTGGAGGTTGTGTCTGCAATTGGTTCGGCTGCGTAAAAGCCTGCAAAAGGATTTGCGTCGCCGGTCGGTGGTGAAGAGGCATTGTAAAAGACATAGACGTTTATAAATGACAGTTGAGGGTTGGAGCCCCCTCCCATGCTGAGGTACATGTGCGATAGAGGATCGTATCTAGCGATGAACGCCTGCGTGGCGTTGAAAACCTGGCTGGCCTTGTCGATAGAGAAGGTCAAGATGCCGGCCCAAACCTGTGTCGTTTGCTTGTATGTCTTGAGACTGAAGCGCGTCACAATGCCGAACTGGTTTCCACCGCCTTTGAGTGCACGGAAGAGGCCGGGCTTGAATGTTTGGTTGACATTGGCGATGGTACCATCGGCGAGAACAACCTCGTAGTTCAGAACATTGTCGCAGGCCATGCCGTGCAGTCCGGTGAAGTAGCTGATGCCTCCTCCAACGACAAGCCCACCAACGCCAATCGAGGCGAATCTAACCCCCAATAACAGTCACTCCGTGAGGCTCAAGCGCCTCGTACACATCTACCCATCGCGCGCCGGACCCTGCAACAGCATAGCCCTTGTCAGCTTCATTCTGGACTCCATCAATCAAGTCCAACGAAATGAGAACTCCACCGTCGGTGCTGGACCAGCCGGGCCACGATCCATGACCACCGCTCTTAACGGCAAACCGGACATCACTACCGCAGGACGAGAGTATCTTCACGATGGAGGCCACCTGCTCCGTGCTTTTGGGGCGTGTGATGCAAGCCGGGCTCAGATCACCCGCCGTTTCGCTCCAGTAGCTACTCTGAACTGTCTCGTAGCCCGTCGAGTTTGGCGCAACGAAGGCTTCAGCTGGTAACGCCGACGCAAGAATCGAACATGCTTGAGATGTTGTTGAACAGTGGCAACTTGCCACTGCGGGGGTAGCCAACACAAGTAGGCCTCGTAAGAGTGTTGGCCGCAGGCCTTGCATTGAGCTGATTTGCATAGTGACCCAAGGTTTCTCTCGAGGCGTGCTACAAGTTCCGCTCGAACTATGTGATGGAAGAGTTGGATGAGGATAAAAAAGGACATCTTGAGTGTTTTGACCAGTGATTCGTCGTTCTCTTCTTCGGTCTCGCCGGGCTGGAGTGAGACATTTCCCGCCTTTGGGCACCTCATATTAGCCGCCACAGATGCATGAGGTAGCCCGTACATCCAATTGGCGTGTATCTCACTCACCCTCTACCCAAATGCATATGCAAAGCTTATGCTTAAAAACATTTCTGGTCATCTCCTACTTTTCCATATCTGAGGGTGGGTAAAAGAAGCTTAGGGAACCTTGGACTAAATTACTATTACCTTAGACCAGCTTACTTGAGCATCGTGCTATGATATCAGAAGTTCTCTTGCTTTCTGAAGGCTGGCTATGGAAAGGTCTAGATATCTCACCGGGGCGAACGAAGGCGGCAAGATACAACATAAGTTTCAGTGACTTTGAAAGATACATCACGCAAATGGTACGAGGAATATAGTTCAAGCAACAGTAAATCGATTTCAAGAGTGACAACATAAGAAACATAAAGACCAAAGACTTCCCTGCAGCCAGCAATACCTCCTCCACAGGAACCCGGAAAGGAAAAGGAAAAGGAAACCCAGAAACGCCAAGCGAACCCAGAAAAAGCGCAGAACCCTACTCAATGTCGCTGTCCTCAGAGTCAGAGATGACGAGAGGATCATCCTGAGTGCCCGAAGTCAAGTCAATGAAGTTGAAACCGTTCTCTTGAGAACCTCTGGATCCCCCAGACTGAGGGACGGCGGGCGAAGGGGAGCTGGGGGTGAAGACTCTGCGTGGAGTCGGACGAAACCACGCCCGGATGCCCCGGGGGATTGAGACGCGCCATCAGATTCAAGGCGACAAGATGAACCAGAGCAACACTGAGGGCTAGAGCTGGTGATATAGCCTGTACAAGGCATATCAAGCCAATCTGCAGTCTGGAAGCGAAATCCGGTCCTAGATCGGGTAATGGTCATAGTATCACGGTTATGCATTTCCTCAAGTGCCTGTTCCATATAAACATCAGTCTCACTTTCGATAACTTGTTCTAACTTGACAGCATCTGGCTTGATACCTGGTTCGGCTTTGATACAGCCAGGTTGGCCACTGTCTCGATCTTGATACCCATGCTCAAGGCTGTTGCACTTCAGTCACTTCTGGTAGCATGGATTCCGTTCAAATGGCTCAAGAAACCGGGCAATAAGGGCTGGAGAACGGTTTCGAAGATGCCGCTCACGTCTGGCACGACGGTCTGGGTCATTCATATAGTCCTCGACCTCTCGAAAAGTGTCGAAGCCCTTGAGTGACACTCGGCCTGGAAGACGAAAGTGTATGCTTCTCTCCATGCCCCGCCCAAGAAGATGTGGCTAAACCCTTGGCCTGCGGCGGGCTCGCACTCTTCTTCGAGGGTCTTTCGAGCGTGATCTGTTCCACAGTCACCCAAGACGAACTTTGCAAGCCCTTGGGTCTTGGTTCGATAGCTTGCGCTATCCGCCTCTGGGACGTCTCAACGGTCACCTTTGCCTCCGGGCGGCTAGAGTCTAGTGTCTGCGAAGGCCCCGACTACTCGGACAACATTGAATAGGAACCCGCGCGATGTTGGAATTCGAGGATTCCGGCGAGTTGGGAGACGGTAAATGATTGGACAGGGTCTGTGGCGCATCTTCCTCGGAGGGTGCCACTCGAGCCTTCTTCTTTGGATTGCCGTTGTCAATGGAGTCAAGGTCTTCCGCTAAGCGCTTCAGAGCCGAGGTGATTCCCCTATCCTCCCCAGTAGATGAGGAAGACTGGGAGCAAGATGCCGAAGCTGACGGGCCAGACAATGGAGAACTGGATGGAGTAGAAGAAGTGGAGGGAGACTCGTCCGGGGTGTTCACTGTGTCTTCATTTGAAGGTGTCGGGTGATTCTGGTGTGTTCGCACTGGCGTTGGAGAAGCCATAGGAACGGCCCGGTCCGTGGAAGGGTCTGTTTGAGCAATTGGGGTAGAGTCTCCAGGCTGGCCTCGGAGGGCAAGAAAACACCAAACCTTAAAAATAAACTTAGTAAAAAGGTCCCCTAAATTTAGGATTACCTAGGCTAAATTTACCTAAGTATTTTTATTACTTAGGGTCAGGGCCTGAAGTTTTATTTTAGAAATAGCCTGGCTAGACAGGTCCGTGTTGGCATTCTGCGAGGTGTTAGGAAGGGAGGGGACAGTAGACCTGAGACCTACAGAAGGAGTGGAACATTCAAAGACTGAAAGTAAATCCCTCGAGAATCTGTTCTCAACTCATCTTCACTCAACTTCTCGTCCACTACCAATACGGACGTCATTCTACTGAATCAATCCCTTCTGCTTTTTTTTCGCTTGTCCAACTGCTGGCGAGTGTTCACGTTCAGCTTCATCAATTCGTTTTCCGCTTCTCCTCTTGCTCTCGCTGCGTCCTCTCATTGTCTTCGCTCGGACTCCCAGACACCATGTGCTTCAATCAGAGCTCTTCCTCCACTCCGCATCACGAGGCTGATGTGGACATGGAAGATCCTGACTTTACCACAAGTCTTGGTGAAGATATGCAAGACTACGCAGACGAAGAGGGATGTGCGCGTGAGGCTGACGCCATCAACCGCCAACCTTGGGTCGACCAAGAGGTTGTACTTGAGACAATGTACCTTTTCAGCATCAATGTCAAAATCTCTGCACAACGTGTCAAAGCCCATTTTGACGAGGTTCTCAAACGAGATGCAGAAAGACAGCCTCTTGTCGTGGCAGTGCAAGATCTTGCCCGGAAACAGGACTTCACACGATTGCCTGGTTACAACTTCTGGGATCCCAACTTGGGACTCATTACTGAGGATGACTATGAGACATCCACCAGAGGAGCCTCTCAAATCAAGAGCATCGAACTTGCACGCCATGCTATCTGTGCAGCCTCCTCTTCCCTCGACAAGGTCTCCGATGCCATGCAAGACCTCATGGATGCCCCAACCGAGATTGAAGAAGCCCTCTTCGATATCGTTCAATCCCTCTCTGCCGCCCGCGATGCTCTTGTTGTCAATCATGATACTTTCGACAAGGCTCAGTAAACCCTTTCTGCCGCCATGAAAAATATCCAAGATGCTCAGGAGCTCATTCCCAAGACTCAGGATGCTGTTCCTCAGATCCAGGGTATCTTATTCACCGCCCTGGATGAGCTTTCGGGTCCTCTCCGTGTCCTTTCGGGCGTTCACAAGGGCTTCTCCCATGAGAATGATCAGCAGCGTGATTCTCAGGAACGAATCCGCGGCGTGGGCTTCTACGTTCATTCTTCCCTTCGAACCGATCAGTGGAGAGTTCGGTCGTATCCTGGTGATAATGAGGGCATCTTTGCCACTCTTGAGCTGAAGACCCCATCGGGGCTCCTTGCCATTCACAACGTCTACAGCCACAACAATCGACTGGACGTCCCGGCACTGCTTCAGTATCTGTCATCTTACAAGAACAAGAAGTGCGACGGGGTCTTACTTGGCGACTTCAACTATCACGACGGGTCTTGGAGCATCAAGGTAAATGGCGCCGTTACTCAGAGAATTACGCCCGAGGCCAAGATGTGCGTGCTGTGCTGAGCTGGTCAGTCAGAGAGTCGGATGAAACATACGCGGAAGGTTAAACTGTCTAGTGACGGTGTCAGTATCTATGCAAAAAGATGCAACGGAGTGGGTGGAATGCGGCTTACCGAAGGTTTTGTTGACTGAGTCACCCGGGCTGGACTGGGCGCGTTAGGAAACGGTGTCTGAAAGCTGTAGCGACATGCGATGCTGATACATACCTGGAAATTTTAAAATGTCTGACGACAGTGTCAGTGAATGAGCGACAAGATGTGTTGGGTTGAGCGGACTGCGGTTTACCGATACTTTTGCTGAGGTGAGTCACATCCGGGCTGGCTAGAGGCGTCAGGAAATTGATGTGCGATAGCGGATCGAGAAGAGGGGCATGGCGTACTTACTGGAAGCTTCGATAGCTGAGAGAATACAGGGCTGATCAAGTTCATAAGATTCCTGGGAGTTATAGTCAAGACTTGCGCTGCGGAGGGCTAGATAACTTACAATACACGATAACTTTAAACACGATGGGGTCCCGCAGCATTGAGCGGGAGGGAAAAGAGGACCATTCCACTAAGGAATAGTTAGGTTACCTGCCTAGGTAATGACTTACACCATTATCTAGGCAAGGTTATATCCTGCTGGGAATATTGTAGTTATGAAACGTAGGTAGCGTTTCGTGCGAAGTTGAAGGGAAGGCAACTAAGCGTTGCCCAAGGGGATTGCCCGGCGTGGCGCGGCAGGTAGATATGGCGAGGATGCGGTTTTGAATTGCATGCGGCAATTCTGGCGATTGTAAAAGGCATTGAAGCCTTGTTGAAAGGGATCGGTGGTGTCACCAACTCATAGGAGATGGTGGTCATGCTACGTGATTACGTTTGACTCCCATCCCGGCGGCGAGGCGGGCAGCTGAGGCTGATGATGCATCGCGAAGCCAGAGGATATGATGGGATTGCTATTACGAATCGGGAGCGACGACGGGTGTAGTGGGGGAAGGGATGTCGAGGAAGGCGGCTGGGCCTCATCGAGGGAGGGGGTTTGCCGGTATCGCGAAGACCGGAGGATATGACAGGGTTTCGAAGAGGCATATGGCGGTTCGAATAGTCAGTCGTTCAAGGCAACTAGGTCTCGTGGAAAGGAATAGTTGGTGCCCCTGGGGCTGGAGGAGATCGTGGTGTGGCATGAGCGCGTCGAGTTTCGCGTGGTCGAAGAAGGCAGTAGGGCCTTGTCGAGAGCAAGCGTGGGCATTGCGAAGCCGGAGGATAGGGTACGGTTGCAAAGAGGCATGCGGCGATTTGTGTGATGGAAGGTGGCTAAATGTCATCGGAAGCAAGCGGCTCCAACTCGTATGAGGTCGTGGTGCGGGCTGAGCGCGTCGGACTCCGCCTCGCCGGCGGAGAGGGCGCCTGGGGCGCCTGGGGCGTTTGGGGAGATGTCGAAGTCGTCACCGGCGAGGCGCGCGGTGCAGAGCGACGGCGTGGATTGCTGGGGGTAGTACGTGAGGTGCGCGAGGTACGTGAGGTGCGTGTTCGGCGTCTTGCTGTAGACGAAGCTCTGGGAGTGTGGAGAAAGTCCTCGGGGAGGTGCAAAATGAGATGCGGAAACACGGGGAATCGGGAGGACCTTTCTCTGACAGAGTCAAACATTGCGAGATCGAAGTAAGAAATGGCCCATTCGGCGACGATTTTGGCGTCCTTGGTAAGAAGTGTTGTGAAGTCATTGTGGCCTATCCGCTGAAACAGGCCCATTCTCGCCTCACGTAGCCTGGGGCATTCAACAAGAAGGTGGAAGACTGTCTCTCGGGAACGTCCGCAGAGACACCTCGGGGACTCGAAGCCAGGAATGCAGCAGTCGTGAAGATACTTCCGGAGACCGATGCGCTCAGTCCTGCATGAGAATAACATCGTGCTCTGGGCGCGAGTCATGCCCGAGTAGTACTTAAGGTTCTTCTTTCCCCAGTCCTCGGTCAAGGCTACCGGCAGTCTCAGGTCATTAGAATTCCTACCAGTAGCCACCATGTTGTCTTTCCGTTGCTGAACATACGCCTTCCATCTTGCCTCCAGTGTCCGTCTTCTTGACCCAGGCCTTGATGATCTCGCTCCGCTTCTTGTGATCTGCCCATCGCTCCTTAGCCTTATCCCTCACCTTGGGGTCTGGACTGACTCTTGCTCTGTGATAATGACCCTTCTCGGCTGCTTTATGAATCTTTGTCGCTTCGGCATCCAAAATCTGGTACGGAATTTTTTTGTTCCCTGGTGCCCTGCTCTTTTTCCACCCGTCTCGCGAGATGAACCTCCATCTGGTGTCGTGAGAAAGGAGACTCTTGACCCGTTGTTGAGAAGCTTGGGAATGGAGGACAGTCATGATGTTGTCAACGAACAACTCCTTCTCCATCATCTCGGCTGCGGTGTCTAAGACAGCACCAGAAACCTTCGTCAGACATTCCTTTTTCAGTGACTTAAGTTGTTTTTTCTGATCCTCTCTCAACCCATACTTGACGGAACAGTGCCCCTTGTCGCCTCTCCGCAGCAGGAACCATGCGCCACAGGCATAGGTGATCGCAGGCCGGATCATGGTCAGGTAATAGAGTCGCATGGTCTGCAAGGTCGGCCCTGTCGTTCGTTTCGAGATGATTGACAGATAGCCAAGCCGCTTCCTGACCTTCTTCTCAATGTCATCGATATGGCATTGCCACCTCAGCCTCTGATCAAACATGACACCAAGGATACGCAGCTTTGGTAGGGGCAATCCGTCATACCCTGGAATATTGGGTCTGAAATTCGTTTCAGGTTGGTGCCGTTGAGGCCCAATGATATGCATAAGGTTGTACTTGTGAGGCCCAAAGACGACCTTCAGCTGCGCAGCAACAGCCTCTACAGACCTGTGAAGTTTCTCGATGCCCTTGCAGTTGATCTCGTAACTCTCAGACACTGCGATAAGGTAGATATCGTCGACAAAAGCGAATACGTACAGGTACACCCAGTAAGACTTGCCATTAACCTCCACTTTCTGGAGACCAGTGCACGTCTCCTCCAGCAGGGGGTTAGAAAAGAAGCTGAACAGAAGGGACGACGATGGCGAGCCTTGGGGAATACCATTGTTTAATGGGAAGGAACCAGAAACAATTCCGGGCATGCGCATTGTGGCGGTTCGGTCAGAGAGCATGTTGCGGACCATGGTCACGCACCATGGAGGAAAGCCCTTGTCGACTAGATTTTGTAGGAAACGGTCGCGGAAGACGGTATCGAAAGCTGAGCTCATGTCAAGGCCGAAGATAGTAATGACATTTCCAGGGTGAAAGGCCCAGTTGTCATAGATGATGGTGAGTAAGTACTGGAGCGCTTCTGTAGTAGATCTACCGCCAAACTGGCACTCAGGTAGAAGGTCCGGGTTGGCCCTCAGCACCTCAAGCATCTTATTGGCCAAGACTCTATCAAGAATCTTGCCGAAAGAAGATAGCAGAGCGATAGGCCGTCAAGACTTGGGATCAGCGATCGGTCTGCCTGTTTTCCGGACCATGACTAGAATCGAGTCTTTGAAAGGCGAAGGGTAGTGAGAGTGGAGTAGGCAAGAGCGGAAGAGTCGGAGTAGTCGAGATCGTAGGACTTCACCACCAAGCTAAATTGCTTCGTGGGGAATAAGATCAGGCCCAGGAGCCTTGCGCTTTTGAAGGTTGGAAATGATCAATTTCAGTTCCTCGTCGTCGAGATCCTGCGACATAAATAACTCAGGTTCGCTGTCGGCTGGCCGGGGTCGGGGCTGGTTGGGTATGTTCTTGGAGTACGGTTGGTCATGGCCGGGGAACCTTTCCGTCTTCATCATCTCGATCTTGTCGTGGTCCGATTCGGCTTTCCGGTCACCACTCCTGAGGGTTGGTGTCTGTGAAATCTGGTTCGGCTCGCGTGTTTTCTTCGAAATGTCTGCAAGCTCGTAGGCACCCTTAGTAGTCGCTGATTTGTCCTCAGTGAACATCTCCCACAACTCCTGGTTGTATTTGCTCATCTGACGTTGGATCCTGCGTATGCTGGCTAATGACTGAGCGTTCTGAGGACCTGCCTTGAGAGCATCCAACTTGGCAGTGTGTTTCTGCATACGCTTGGCCAAGTAAGTCAGTCGCCGTGGCTGCGAATTTCGAAAGCTCAATGGAACGGTGGCGTGGATTGCTTCGCACAGACCAAACATGATGTCAGTCGTATATTTATCGATCTGCTCGCCATTGTTGAGAGGGGCATCGAGTGGGGGTAGTGACGGTTCCAAACTCGTCTGAAAGACTTTGGGATCAACTTCCTGCCATTGAGGAACGACTCTGATGTGAGTGCTGACGCGTCGTCGGAGAACAGTTTCGATGACCCGGTGATCGCTCACGAATCCAGGAACCTGCAAAGCCTTGCAAGAGAGTACCGATGGAACGAGCTTTTTGCTCGCAAACGTCAGATCGATCGTAGACTTTTGTTGATCAGTGTCCTGAGACATTGAGAACGTGATTTCCCCAGGTGTCGTTTGTAATGCGAAGCCAAGTCCTTTAACACCAGCGGCAAACATGATCCTTCTTGGAGTCATTCGACAACTCTAATCACGATTGTACGCATATCACTTTGCATCCACGCTATCTTCTTCCTTTGCTGATGAATCTATGAGTAGAAACGTTCCTTGGCCATGCAGAGCTCTCCACAACGCCACGGTTTCCTTCATCCAGGCCTCGTTGTATGTAAAGCCTTCCCCGAGAGATCGCTTCCTAATACAATGAAACAGTTCCTCCAACTTCTTCAGCTTCTTGTTGATATATTCCTAGAGTACTCTAGCTTCCTCAGGGGTACGATCGTCATTCTTGGGCGTTATTAGCCTTTTCAGTAGCTGGGCCTCTGTACGAGCTAGGCTCATATGACGTTCTTCAGCTTGTATATCCTTTGCAGCTGCCCTGAATACATTGCAAGTAAACAGGGCAACCTGTAAGTTTATCCCTGTATCTTTTTGTTGTTTCTATAATACTAACTTTATTTAGCGGCGCAGTGGATGCCTTTGATATCTTGGTTAAGGTGGTCCTTATCCAGGGACTTGATGACATGCTCAAGCTGTTTTCCTTGAGAATTCAGATTCCACCTGGCGCGCCTGGTGAGGGTGTTGATGGTGATGGGGAAATGGGTAAGATTTGCAGCCATGGTGATGAGATAGTTCATCCATAGCTAACACTTAACTAGTGCATGTATTCTTGAGCCGCCTGGCTCGTCGAGTCGTCGCAGACAGCAGTTCGGCTTGCTGGTAGGCCATCCTTTATCCCTGATGCTTCGCGAGACTAACTAACCCAGGAGTAGCTGACATGTTGTTTGTGGTGTTGTGTTTGGTGTGTTGTGGTGGTGTGTGCAGAGATGCAAACTCGAGGTAGGCCATCAACTCTGCCGTGTACTTTGATGATATACTAACTCTGTCTTTACAGGTTATATCCCTTCTTATACCCTCTTGGTCTCTTCCGCAATGCCCTAGGGCTTGCAACAAGATTTATTGGTCATTGTGAAAGCTTCTGGGTAAAAGCTTATATCGGGGGGGAAAATATCGTGTTGTCATTCATTATCTGTGTTTGCAGCCTAAAGCTTAACCTTATAGGCCGCCTTCATCCATAGTTACATATTACCCAAGTGAGTAGATTAGCATCATATGTGGTCCCTGATTCGTGTGACTGTCGTTCATTTCCTTCCTTTTGACTTCGTGGCGTGCGATTTAAAGTTTTGTGATTGTGCACCACCTGGAAGTTCCGACATCGCTGTGAGTCATCATGCCTCTACACTCGTGTTATAAATAGTCTCTTGTTTCCCCCGCATCAAGAATCCTCATTTCATCCACTTTCAAATCGCGTCGAGCGAAGCGTCGTCATCCGTGGCATCTTCATCTCGCCCAGACATCATTCAGCACCATGTCTAGTCGAGAGCAACCCGCCGTCCCAAGGGCGAGTCTTTTGGGACTGCCTCTTGAGCTGCGCGAGCAGATCTACCACGAATACTTTACGGTCAATGGTGGCTATGTTTACGATACAGATTTCGACTCTTTATAGACAGGATTGGAGGAAACAAGCCGCCTCAGTTGATTACATCGCACGCCATTACGTTACATTTCAGCACGCTATGCTTATTCGACTGAAACGACTTCTAACGTCTGAGATGTATGAGAACTCTGATCCGAAGTATTCTCAGTACCTTCCAGTCATCAAGAAGTACATAGCCAGGTCCGTGGCCCTCTCTGACCGGGCCCCGGACGTTCCATGGGACCAGTACGCATTCAATGCCCTCCGAGGTGCGAGGGAGGGCGGATGTATCAAATCGATGCATATGTCACCCACGACCATGCGTGTTTGTCCCACAGACAGAACCGTTTTCTTCTCGCGCGCGGCTGATTACCTTCTACGACAGGTAGCAGAGAAGCACCCTGAGGAATTTTCACACGCCATCGAAGAGATATTGCCTAACTGGACTGATTCTCACTCTGTCGCAGAATTCTTTGACCTTGGCTTCGACCCTTGGGCGATACCTTCTGTTGCTGAAGTTAAAGACAAGTGGGAAAAACTTCAATTAAGCTTTCTCTGGGAGAGTTTAGAGAACTGGTATCAAATGCCCTGGAAGGTGGATGGCTATACAGGTCCAGAATATCGCTACAAACGGAAGTATAGGTTTTCTGCTGCCTCAGTCGCAGTCAGATTACTAGGTCATCTCTCTCAGCAACAGAGGCTCTCAGTATCGAAAATCATTTTGAACGAGGATAGGTATGCTATTGGAAACCCTGAGTGCCATATATTAGGCCTGATTCCTTACTTTCAAGAGAATCCGAAGCTGTACATAGAGCACCGGGTTAGTCTATGGCGAAATATTGTCCCTATAAGCGACTCTCTGACTGCTCAAGACATCTCGGTAGAAGATCAAGGCGACCTTCGGGCTGGAAGATCTCTTCCTAGCATTCACCAAATTTATTCCTCCTGGCCCGCTAGAGTCATCACCAATATCATCATGCACACTTCGCAAGCCTTGAAAGAAGGCCTTCCACCAAAATCATACTCCCTTACCTTTGATGGCGATCCGGATCCAAATCGCTCAACCGAATTCTTCTCTACAATTATGAAGCCTCGTATCGCGTGGCTCACAGCCAATACCGACTGCGTTGCGCAAGGTCTTCTCTTACCACCGGAGCATTTCAACTACCCATTCAATACCAGAATGTCTATCGAGGGCCTTCGCCCTGTTGAAGAGGAAGCGACGCTTCTTCGATGCAACTTTAGTCTTCAACAGCCCTGGAATTACAAGGAGATTGTTGACGATCACAAGGCCCTCAGATGTGGATCACTAGAGACCTTCATGGGCTCACACTATGAGCCCAGTATCATCGACGTTTCAACTGATGTGATTGACTGGGTGAAGATCAAGAAAGAAAGCTTTCATAGAGAAGAGGTACCGAACGCCATAGGCGGAGAAAGCCAGGCCTGACTTATCATGGTATGGTGGAAAGTCGAAGGCGCTTGGACATGGAGATATTGGGACTTGACAGGAGAATGCTGTGAAAGATTTATAGCTTTTGGGCATGGTGGACATAAAATCTACGGCTTGATTCGATGATTCATACTCTGAGCAAAGGTTTACCCCAGCTCGAATGACGGGCCTTTACTATCAATACTTAAATTGGCTATCCACCGTTTGCATTCGCCTCTTGCGGCCGGCAATCAGAGAACGACTGTGAAATCTGTAAGGCCCAAAGATGATCCTATTCTCCTCGTAGATACACGCTCCAACATGTTGACGAATTCCACTGTTGCCTGGCGACTTTGCCGTGGTTTGTCTAAGGTTTTGGTCATCTACCTGTGCAGTCTCTTATTATTTACGTTACTGTTGAACCCAAGCTCAGCTCCCCGAGATATCATCACTTCCAAAATGCGAGGTTGGCGCGGAGCTGGCGCAGAGACATCGCATACGATCCTGTTTCACAGGTAAGCAGACTGCAAGAACTGGCGCTGATGCTCTTTAATCATCAGGCAAATGGGTACACGTTTGATCGCATTATTAGGGCTGTCTGATCCGATACACTAACCTGGGACGGAATGTTCTTGCTCCGACGTCAGAACCAACAGTGGACATATCGCTGCCCTTTCTCGAATGACTTGATGGCTTTCTGATATCCTTAATTATTAAAATAAAAGAGTTTGATCGTTTATCGCTTGTCTCTACAAGAGAGGCAGTCTAGTCTATCTCAATGTGTATCGGGAAGAGAAGCCGAGCCATCGCCATTCCGATCCGAACCTCGGTTTGCGTAAACTACCTTACTATCTACCGCCGTAGAATCCGCAACTTGAACCCGTCAAAAAACAAAGCCCAACAAGTGATCTAGCGCTGGGACTGTGAGTGGATTGGCAGTATTTAGATCGAAGCGACCCCTCCTCATCTGTACACCAAACCCTCTTGAAGCCAATACACTGCACGGATCTTCAGAACATCAGGCTCATCTTTGACAACACGTTCTGTAGATACGAATCTTCTTCTCGTTTACCTCATCTCGCGATGGCAGCAATGGCTTCAGGCAATTTCTTCAAGGCAGCGCTTGACAAAGGCGCAGGGCCGAGCCTTGGGTATTGGCAGATGATGCCCAGCACCAACATCTCACGCATGCTCGCGCAGACGCCCGGCTGCGATTGGGTATTAATCGACTGTGAACACGGTGATCTTGATGGTTCGTGAACAGAGCTGCACTCGGCGACTGGCACTGACTGTGAGTAGATCGAGATATGCGCCAGTGCGTCCCAGCCGTTGCAGCAGCTGGCGCATCGCCGATTGTGCGGATCCCGAGCACGGAGCCATGGCTCATCAAGCGTAAGCCTTATTAGTCAGATCTTCTTTAAGTTACTGACGATATACCAGGGGCGCTGGATGCTGGTGCGCATGGAGTGAGAGACAGCCCAGTGTGTCAAGTCTGACTGGGCGGCTTGCTAACACTCGGCAGATCCTCGTTCCTCTCCTGCAAACGGCACAAGAGGCTCGCGATATCGTAAAGGCGGCCAAATTTCCTCCCATGGGAAACCGTGGCTTCGGAAGCCCGTTCTCCATGGATCGCTTCAAGCCCGTCCCTACATCGGATGGGTATCTCCAGCAGGCTAACGAGAGTCTCCTTACCTTAGTTCAAATCGAGACAAAGTCTGCCTTAGACAACCTCGAAGAAATTGCAGCCGTTGAAGGTATCGACGTACTATTCATCGGGCCTTTTGATCTCGGTGAGTTACTCAGCAGTGAGACTGGCATTACATTGGAGCTCACGTCGTGTAGGTAATAGTATTGGATACCCGATCCTCAACGGTGTTGTGAAGCCAGAGCTCAAGGCTGCCATCAGCCGCATTCTGGAAGTTTCTCGTAAGGCTGGGAAGAAATGCGGTATCTATTCGTCATCTGGAGAGCAGGCAAGGGGATATATTGAGGCCGGGTTTGATATGGTTCATGTTGGGACGGATTACGCGATGCTCCAACAGGCTACGAGAGCTGAGATGGGCACTGCTCAAGGGAAGGACTTGGGAAAGCGTGTGGGTTATTAGAGATCTTTCGTAGACGTAGAGATCAAAGAAGGTTGCCTACTTCGCAGTCCAAAGAAATGTGTAGGCGTGCGCCTTCTCCTCAGTGAATTGACGAGCCTGGCTTTTATCACTTCAACTTCCTCTTCAAACTCTGACAAAGCTTTGTAGAGTCTTCTTGGCAATATCCGCCGTATTGCACTGTATGGTCTGTCTCTATATTATATTCACCCGTGCTCTTCGATCCAGCAACCAACAGTACAGCAGTCCAAGGCTGCTAAGACAAGGCAGTGTTCGCATGCATTTACTGCATCAGACAAATGCACGACGTAGCCATTATCTAGTAGTTCATGTGATAATGAAACAGACAAGCTGCTCTTGGTCGTTCTCTGTCATATCTGATACCATCATATACACTCACTAAAGAACAAGACTGAAGGAACTTCTCTACAAAGCGGCTCTCCTCGCGCCAGGGCAGTTAGCGTTGATTGCAAATGTGGGAAATCTACAGTTATAAAATAAAGATATCTAGCAGCTTTAAGAAATAAAAAGAGAAATATATACAGCTACTTGTTAAAAGATTGGCAAAGCACATTAACAAAATCAGTATAATATAATACAGGTGAAAAGTTGGAGATATATACTAAAAGAAATCGGGGGAGGGGGAAGATGAAAAGTGTTTACAACAAGCAAAATTATAAAGATGACAGAAGATAAATGGTAATATATGGTAGTATGACACATGGAACCTAGTGGCTACACATTACATCTACTCATATCACAGCTATCTACTGCATATTCTAATTTTACAGGTCACAAGGTCACAGCACGTCGGGATTCGAACCAACAACGCTTGTTGTTGTGACCTACCTTTGTAGAGCTCTGGACACCGGCCATTGCCATTCCGTCATTGCTCTACGACAATGGAATACATAGTGGAATTGGTATATAACACTACCACCGGGTCTACTGGGGCGCTGTGTGACGTGTCTGAGGCTTGTGTTGGAGTTAATAGGGTGGAGTTTGTGTGTCACGGGACAGGACTGGGGCGAAACCTGAGCAGTGGCGACATCTAGTAGTTGTGAAACCCACGGGTAAGTGACAGCACTCTTCTGGTATGAGCTGGTTTTTGCCTATTGACTTCTCCTGCGTATTGGATCAATATTTGATACGGAGCTACTGTCATAATGACGCCCCAAGTCATCGTTCATAAGAGTAATCGGACTCATACACCACCCAGCAGAACATAGATCGAATTCCATGATGTACCATTATCAAGGCTCACCCATTAGCCGTGAGAAAACCTCGCTCTTAAGTCACTAGCAGCTTCATCAACAACCCTTCCTCTCATCACGCGCTATTCACTTTCATTCATCGGACGTGTCAGCAGCAATGTCTCTCCGCCAGTCTCTTTGCAGCATCCCTATGCCCTCATCTACATTTACCGAGCTTTCTTGAATACAACATTAGTTATTTCAAGGCGAAAGGGGAACAAGCACCCGTTGCTTCCAGACTCATGCCACTCTGTGGCGGAGCATGGCCAAGCGCCCAAGCTCGTCGAGTCTAGCAAGGCTGAACATGCGTTCTAGTCCATGAAACCATTCCTAAATACTGATAGCTTATTTTTGTAGCTAATGCCTTTCATGTAATAGTACTTCCCTGCTGGCTCGGTGTACAGAAGAGGACTATGGCGACCAGCTGTTTGGATCACGTAGATCCAAGTCCTCGCCGGGCAGCGGGCTTTCACATCTTCCATCGAGCACCAAAGCCCTTTGGATCTCTTACCATTGGCTTCCAGGAGAACTGTCGCTTAAGAAGCAGGCTTTGAGAGCAATGCCATTCTGTCATTGACATTGGAGTTCCTAACTCCCTGAGTGCCAGTATGTTGACACTTGACACTCAACAGGCCTGGAGCAAGGTTACGAGATACTAAAGTCGTACTGAGTCTTAACTTTCCTTAGGAGTTACTTTTATGTCTCATAGATACCACGTACTTACTGTGGTGGTGCTGTGGTATCTATCGTAGTGTGCCGGTCCCAGCTCAGCAAGAAGCTCTTCGTGGAACTTGGCATTTACGGCCGAGCTACCTTATAAACATGTAGTCTAGGTCCATGTTTCAGAAACACATTGTATCACTTTGTTTCAGTCTCCTATTTGGCATTAGTGGATTGAGTACCCAGGCTACTGATGAGAAATGAATGGCGAGTGTTGGCCTCTCATCCTGCCCGGATCTACATCACGGCTTAAGCATATCTCAGAGGGGCATAAAAATACTGATTTTTGATTACAGGTGCTAAAATGAATTTAGTAGAGAGTCCCCTAAACTTAGGCTAAATTTACCTAAATATTTTTTATTACTCAGGGTCAAGGCTGTGCGTTTTCTTCCCCCACCCCTCTGCGTATTCAGACTCTGTACTTGCATTATCCTTGCAAATATACATCATCCAAGCTTCCACTTCTTTCTATTCCAGTTCTACTTATCATTTATAGCATATAATATCCCGTGCGTGCTGTCATTCGTCCATACGGTGATCAGATCGATGGTGGAACACAACAATGCGGGACAATTCACAAATGCCGAATTGCATGGCAACTGATGAGGTCGATCAATCTACTGCTTCAGGAATCCATTACTCTCTTTCATCTGATAAGAACTTCCAGGTTCATCGTCTTCGAGACAGTTGTTCAAGGTTACAGGAATTGGGCTGATTAAGTTGATGCCAGAGGAGCGCCCGGGACTTCGAGTTATTGCCAGCGGGTGAGCTTTGTTCTTGCTGGAAATTGCTCCAAACCTTGAGCTTAATGAATCATCTTCTGTTTCTCTTACTTGTCAGCCACTTCGTCGAGATCTAACGCTTTACTCACCGCTTCCGGCTGCTCGTTAGTGATCGAAGCAGAAGGATAAACTGCACGTTCAGCAGCGTTATCTGCATATCTTCTTCTACTCCGATAACCTCATGGAATATTTAATAGCGAATAAATCGCTCATCTACCATATCTCTCCATATCATTACTTGGTGTTGTAGGTAGGTGTCAACCCGATTGGAGACAGACCCAGCTTAACCGAGACTTCAATGGGGATCAATGATATCTGCTGTTAATGCCTCGCAATAACTAACATAATATGTCAGTACACATTAGAACCCTTCTTCAATTTTCCGGAGTGATTTTCTGCCTTCCGTTGATCAAAGGAAGTGGCAGAATTAAATATCTTGCCGATGAGTCACGCCTAAAGACAAGCCTCAACACCAAACCTACATCATGTAAAAGAGGCATTTTCTCCAACACAACTACATCAATCGCTTTTCATCCCTATATCTCCCACACCAGATCCTCACTCTATCCCACAACCTTTCAAACAACTTCAAAGGATGGCATCTCCAATCTTTATACTAGAAACAACTTCCCTCAACGCAATTCGATCCCTCCCCTCAGACATCTACCTCGTCCACGCGACAAACTGCATCGCCGAATGGGGCGCCGGAATCGCTGCCGAACTAGCAACTGTATTCCCAGCTGCCTGCAAAGAATACAAAAGGTTCTGCAACATAACTATTCCCGACGGATCGAGATGGCCGTCGCGAAGTCTTGCGGGGAAATGCTTCATCATTCCACCTCAAGCTTCAGACACAGCGAGAGGAGCTCCAAAGATACACATAGTGTGTTTATTTACTAGCTATGGATACGGAAGAGCGAATCCGAGGACGGGAAAGCCGGGGAAGGATGGTGCGGGAAAGATTTTGGCGCAGACGAGGGCGGCGTTGAAGGAGATGAGGGTGCAGTTGGAGGAGGAGCGGGAACAGGAATCTGATGGTGCGCCGGTGATTTACTCGCCCATGTTTAACTCGGGAGCGTTTAGAGTGCCATGGGAGAGTACGTCGCGACATATCGAGGAGGAGTTCGAGGGTTTTGAGGGCCGGTGGTTGATAATGGCGCCTCCATAAGAGATGATGGCCATTGTGTTTCGGCTGATTCGGCGAGAGAGGGGCCTCATTTAGATATATGATAAATATTTCCAAGACTAGACCTCGCTCTAGCTAAAGTGAACTAAGATTGGTTTGATTTCTCACGCGTTGCATCGAGGTCTGACAGAGTCTTTCCATGGTGAATTTGATCAATCGTCTTGCAGCTCACAGATATAAGTTTAGACACTAAGTTATCATTCAACAACCAACAAGCGACCGTGGTGTAGTGGTTAGCATTAACGCCTTCCAAGCGTTAGAGAGGGGTTCGATTCCCCTCGGTCGCAAAACATACACAACCCCACGAGGGTTTCCTTTTGCAGATTTGGACTACATATAGATCTAGAGTTTCTAGTTCTATTCCTTTTGTTTTGAAATGTAACTCATTCATTTCTTTCAATGCTGTCATTGTCACAGTTCTAGCTGAAGCAGTACTAGATTGATTGCCAGCGGACAGCATCAGAACTCTCATGAAGACGTGGAGCATTGTCTCGCAACATAAATCTCACTAAAGGCTAACATAGAATATCAATTACTTCCCTTACTTCATTGTTCTAATATTTTTTCCTGCCTCATTATATCTACAATTGAAGTGCATGTCCGTGGTGATCCTCCATTGCATGTCCAACAGCGGTCGATCATTCTTCCGTTGAGCCCCACCTTCCCGCCTCGTCCACAAGGCTCCAGCTACCGCATCATCACCAAGCTCTCCATAGCCTCCCAATCCAGCTCCAGCTCCATCAACAACCACAATCGCTCTCCCTCTCATTACTCGAATCACCACATCACACATCCACCTCGATCCATCATGGCATCCACAGATCCCAAGACCACAGACGACAAGCCCGCTGAGCAGAAGCCAGAGCAGAAGCCCGCCGCTCTCGGCGAGGACGACGAGTTCGAGGACTTTCCCGTCGACGGTACAGCTCCCACCACAATCGCTATAAGGTTGATACTGAGTACTGATGCTGTTTAGACTGGCCAGAGGATCAGACCGAGGCTGCAAAGGGCAGCGGCGAGACAAAGCACCTCTGGGAAGAGAGCTGGGACGACGATGACACGAGCGACGACTTTTCGCAACAACTTCGGTACGTACAATACCCACGAATACCGTTTGACGAGAGCTAATATCTGGGCAGGGAGGAATTGAAGAAGGTCGAGGCTGCTAAGCGCCGATAGAGCTATGTTGTGACGATACCGCGATTCGAACCGATTTATAGAACGGGAAGGGCGAGTCTGTGGAAAAGACAGATCAGATGAAATAATGAAATACCAATAGAGGCGTGCGAAAGCGCCACGAAGCATCTTTGAACGTTTGAATGGGCTTTGGCGGTGCCAGCTTGTGTTAAACGACTGCATTCCCGCCAATGCTTCCTAAGTGACAGAAATATCGGGACAAATTCATGGTGAATTAACTACGATATTGTTGGTTTGTTTTCGGCATTGTCATTTCGAGTTTGAGGAACCTCAACCCGTAGATCGGAAGCTCACACCGACAATGGTATTTGTAAAGGATGCTGGAGTCGTTTCCCATTCCATAGCGAGCATGGTCGGTCTGGCCGCAGGATCTTTTATTTATTCTTCTTCGAAGCAACACGAGCCTGCGCGATCTAGGCGTTTGCAGCGTTCTCATACATCTGCATCGGCAAGCTCCAGATTTCACCATCAATTTTTTCTCACAAGCACACCATTCGGAACTGCTTCAATCGTAGGTAATGTTTTTTTAGCGCTCTCGCGCCTCTATTGGTATTTGGTATTTAATTATTTGATCTGTTCAGTCTTTGCTACAGACTGGCCCTTCCCGCCCGACCTTTTTCCAATTTCATAGCCCGTCATCAACAGGTTCTCATAAGACATCGTACTCCCAACAGGTGTGGATATTATTTACTTACTCGACAGAGCGGTAACACCGGGCAGCTCCTTGCCCTCGAGGAGCTCCAAGCTGGCACCACCACCGGTGGAGACGTGGCTGAGCTTGTCCTCGACGCCGTACTTCTTGGCGACGGTGGCAGTGTCACCACCTCCGATGATGACGATCTTGCCGTCCTTCTGGACAGCATCGACGACGGCGTCGAGGGTGGCCTTGGTGCCGCTGGCGAACTTCTCAAACTCGAAGACACCGGCGGGACCGTTCCAGAGGATGGTCTGGGCCTCAGCGATGGCCTCCTTGTAGAGCTTGACGGACTCCTCGCCGCAGTCAAGACCTTGCCAGCCGTCGGGGATGCCATCCTTATCAGTGGCGTAGCCAGTGTTGGCGTCCTTGTCGAACTTGTCGGCGGTGATGTAGTCAACGGGGAGGACGAGCTTGACGCCCTTGGCCTTGGCCTTCTCAACGAGGTTGCCAACAGTCTTGGAGCCAGCCTCATCGAAGAGGGAGTTACCGATGGAGACACCCTCGAGGGTCTTCTTGAAAGTGAAAGCCATACCACCGCAGATGATCAGGGTGTTGACCTTGTCAAGGAGGTTGTCGATGAGCTGGATCTTGTCGGAGACCTTGGCACCACCGAGGATGGCGAGGAAAGGACGCTTGGGCTCCTCGAGAGCCTTGGCGAAATACTCGAGCTCCTTCTTGACGAGGAAACCGGAGGCCTTCTGGGGCAGGTCGACACCGACCATGGAGGAGTGAGCACGGTGAGCAGTGCCGAAAGCGTCGTCTGTTCTTGTTAGCAACCCGTAGCGTGAGGTTTTAGTACAATTGGAGACTCACTGATGTAGACATCACCAAGGGCAGTCAGACCCTTACGGAAAGCCTCAACCTGAGCCTTGTCGGCCTTGGTCTTGTTACCCTCCTTGTCCTTGGCAGAGCCCTCCTCCTCAATGTGGAATCGGAGGTTCTCGAGGAGGATGACAGCGCCATCCTCAGCCTTGTTGACGATCTCCTCGACCTCGGGACCGACACAGTCGGGGGCGAAGGTGACCTTCTTGCCGAGAAGCTTCTCGAGCTCGGGGACAACGGGCTTGAGGGAGTACTTCTCGTTGGGGGAGCCGTTGGGGCGGCCGAGATGGGACATCAAGATGACGGACTTGGCGCCATTCTCGAGGGCATACTTGATGGTGGGGAGGGCACCGACAATTCGCTGGTTGTTGGTGATGTTCTTGTCGGCGTCGAGAGGGACGTTGAAGTCGACCTGAGAGGGGTTTTGTTAGCTAGAGTTTGAGGATGGCGGGGTATTGTTGAGGCTTTTTGGCATGGACGTTTGAGCCGTTGAGCTTGATGGCTGTAGCTTAATCAAAGGCTAATCGAGGAATTGATTGAGGTACATCTCGTGCAATTCCTTCGATCAATCGTTCGTGAATGATGATATGAGGCAGGGAGCTCAACCAAGCTCAACAGCTTCATTCCATCGCGGGGCATTTTTTTCTCGCCAACTTACTCGGATGAGGACTCTCTTGCCCTTGACGTCAACGTCAGTGATGGAGAGCTTGTTAGACAGCGACATGATTTCGATGCGAGGTACGAGTGAATGGGGATGTAGGTCAAAGGGTGATGTCGAGGAGAAGAAGGGAAGAAGAGAGTTTATGGAGGGGAGCGTCAGGTAGTAAATAGCACTGCTAGGTTCAAGGTGGGGGTCAATCTTCTCAACGCGATGACGCTGACGCTGCTGGCGTTGGCGGGGCTTTCGCGGCTGCACTCGCAGATGGTGGGATGATGAGGCCCGTGAATGCCCCTGGAGCAAACACTTTAGCCATGAATCTGGCGTGAGATGTCGACTTGTCAGTGGACTATTGCCTATTCCTCTATTCATGATATGACATGATCGGTCTCGTCTCGGTCGGTCCACTTGTCAAATCACTCACTGCCTCCCTCACTTCATCTTCTCTCAAGCAGCCTACCCTGAACACTCAGCCCATGCACTTTATGCAGCCGTCAACATCGCCGGGTTACGGGCATCATCCTCCGGCTTCTGGCGATGCGGATGCGACAGACCCGGACAGACACGGGCCGTAACTACACGCCGAGAACCACGCCTTTTACGTACAGTCACCTTGTTGAACAGTTGTATGTAATGAATTGCGACACCAAGATGCATGAATGCATCCATGATATGAGGTCTAAGCTAGCGCGGGTGGAAACTGAAAGAAGCCCATGTTGAAACAACATCGATTAGCTGATCTGATAGTGAAATTCGATATGACACGTTCTCATTACTGTCGTGTCTATGGATATCAAAGCTTGAAAAGCATTGCCACAATTTCTCAGACCACTGGATCTTCTCGGTGAATTATATCAAGACAGACCATACCACTCTTCACACCTTGTTGGGTTCCCTTGCAATCTCCATTTAACCTACACGCTGTCACTCTAACGGCCGAGATCAATTCCGACCCGTCAGCCCTACAATACAAAAGAATTACTCAATGTCATATCATGGTTATTGTCCGGGCACCCCATTCACTTTCCATTTATGATCAAACCCGTTTTCTGACAGGACAGAATACCGCATGCAAATTCACTACACACGACATTGAGTATGGTCCAAAATGTCAAAGACAAAAAAGATCACGTCGCCTTGTCATTGTAAAATTCTACCGAAACTCCGAACGAGACTCACGCTGTCATTCTAAACATGGTCCGTATCCCAACCCAACCCATAAAAGAATGCCGTACAAGGCAGTTGCCGCAAAAGGGCCAGAGTCTCAAACCCTCAATTGTAGGTCCCAGAGCATACCAAGTCGTGCAGTAGATGTGAAAAACCCCAAAACGCCGTTTCTATGTGACGGCTGAAGCAGTACCAGTCGACGCAACTTCATGTTCATAATCGATCAACAATCAGCTCGGGCCAGTTGGAAACGTTCACCAGGCATGATTTAATGAGCTCAGTCAGATGCTGAGTTTGTCAAGGACAGGTATGCTGTCCAGGCAATACCAATTGTTGACACAAAAGGCTGCAAACAAGTTAGCGATCTTGATTTCTCGGGCGCAAAAGAATGACGTACCAGTTGGAACTGAACAGGCATCAAGCGAAAGTTGACAATCTGCACAGCAGGCCAAACAACATAATTGGCCTTGAGAGTTGGAATGTACATATCCCGAAGCTTGTTTGAAACGGCGCGACGGCCACCACCCTCAGCGATAGTCATGGTGGTGTAAAAGACAGCCAAACCGAATGGCGCAAAGATAAGCTGGTCGAAAGCAACGCGCTTCATGGCGGGGACGAAAGCGCTGGTCTTGGTGACGGGGAAGACTCGCTCGAGGAAGCGGAACCACTTGAACTGCACGGGAGCCATGCAGAAACCGTATGCCATGAAGCGCGTGAGGCGTTCAAAGTCGAAAGGTGGAGGAAGACCGACCGAGTCGGGGATCAGGTCGCGTTCGTAGAAGGGGTTCTTGCGGTCGAGCTCGTGGATCTCAATAGCGATGCCGTCGTTCTTCTTAAGACCGCCTGGCTGACGGATAGCTCGTTCTCGAATGGCAGTGATGGATTGGGCGACTGTGTCGGCGACGCCTCCGAGGATGGCGTTGGTGACCATCATGGTCATGACTGGAAGGTGTCAGTTATATCGCATCGGCGAGAGGTGTTATGGTAGCGTACGTGGTCGCTCGTCATAGTACGAGTTGAAGCGAGCTGTAAGTCGTGCGATGAATGCCATTTCGATCAAGAAAACGATGGTATGCAGAAGAGGCTGGTGATGATGTCGTCAGCGTCGAGTCGCACAAATAAGGCCTAACAGCACAAAGAAGAAAGGGCAGCGAGATAATAAAAAAAGCAACGTGATGAAAGGAGAGAAGAAAAAAATTAGAGAAGTGCGAAAAGTGATATCATCAACAAGCGAAAAAAATACAGCTTGTACATAGCGATGACGATAGAGCTGGACAGTAGTTGGGGAAAATACTGGGGAAGCTAAAGTGGCGACGGATCATAGAGTTGGGAAAAAACAGGGCGTGAGTGAGTGAGCTTCGACGACTTACGATGCGACCATAGATGTACTTCGAATTGATGGAGCGGATGAACCGCCTTTGGGTGAGTTCCCACGTCATATCGAGAAGAGATTCTGAGGCAAAAGCGATAAGAGATGCAGAGATAAAGCCCGGGAGGGGGGCACAAAGAGGGACACGATGCGATTTTAATCCCTTGACGGTTGGTGATACAAGAGAAAAAGGGAAGAGAAACAGGAGTGAGAATTGATCTGCCGTGCGCAAGCGCTGAGGAATGACGGCGGCGGGTTTGAATGTGGGCGTGTCCTTTGTCTCAAGGGCGGGTTCGTCCCTATAAAAATGACGACAGTTATCCCACTCTCACGACGCACAGTTCGACCTTGGCGTTTCCAGGGGCTGTTCGTTTCGTCCTAGGCCTCGCGATCGAGAGAGAAAAAACGACGATATGAAAAGAAGCTCATGTGTTGTTGAGAGAAGAAGAGGAAAAGATGGAGGAACGGAATTGGGATGGATCATCAAGTCATGCGACCAACCTTCAGTCTCAGCTGGAAAAACAGGCAACAGTGCAGCGCTGACGATATTCAAACGGTGTCGCAGAGAGTAACTCATCTCCACGTTTGGCCAGGCATCAATGGTAGCCCCTCATCTGGGCATTGGACTGACACTGTGCGGTGACCCAAAACGCCTCTGACCTACAAATGCATGACTGGGAATTTACGGCCGTTACACGAGTGATAATGTAACCGTATTCAATGCCGTAATTTGTTCTTGTCTTTTGGCTTTACTAACTGAAGTCTGTAGGCTTTAGTTAAGCGCTGATTTTGAACCCTGGTGGTTTTGCGGTGGATTACTGCCCGGGGATCCCGGCCGGGCAGAGGTTCACGGGCTGACACCGGCTCCGAGGGTCCGTTAATCTGTTACAGAAGTGCTACCATCAGACATGAGAATACTTGTAGGCGAGTAGAGTCAGCACAATGCAGTTGGGTCTGCAATGTACTTGGCACGGTTGGTGATGCTGGAAACAACGTGCAGCAGCTATTACGTTTCATATTGAGGCGGTGCTACTCTCGGCAGCCATAGGCGTATCGCCAGCCAAACGTTGTCGCAAACCAAGCTTACTATCGTCGTCGTATTGTAATTCTAGGGCCTATACGGAGTAAGCGCTTGCCAATGATTCAAGAACGGGATCTACCTTGTAAGCAGCATCCTTCCGCTGCCTGTTGTTAATATTTCCCTGGCTGCCCTGTTTCTGAGTGCCGATCACGTGTGCCACGCTGCGAGACTGAAGATGCAGTTCACATTGCCTCAGCCTTTCTGCACGTTATGCCGATTTCGTTTGGGTGTTCTTCAGCCTTGAGTTTGTCGCTTTACTAGCTACATCATGGAGGTCGTCAAGTGAGTGAAAGATTCAGGGTCCTCTGCTAATAGCCGCTCTAAACCCGTTTACCCGCTTCCCGCCCATGATCGCCGGATCCCGCACGCCAACTTGATCTGTATTTGTGACTGCAGACCACGCTGAGATGTCAAACTGAACATGTTATAACTACCTAAAGAAAGTCGTTAAATGGCCCAGGTCGCTCAAAAATTGCGCAAATACCATGTATTATCGTCTGTCTCGTATGACGAATGCCTCCTTAGTTCTTACTCCCTCAAACATCATGGCCTCCGCCAGCTCCTGCTGCTTCCTGTCGACTTACAGAACCTGCCTCATTCAACTTCAACCCGCTTGACCATCTTTTGACATAACAAAAAATCACCGCCGTAATGCGAACCACACCCTCAATCGCAAAATGATATTCTTTGCTTCTTTAGTTGTCTTTGGACCGTTTGAGTCGAACATTCACCCTTGCAAGCCACACGATGCCTGACGAATCAATTCACGCCGCCATGTCTGTACAGCCTGCTTCCGCAGCAGCTGAAAACACAGACACCACAAGACTCTCAAGAAAAGGAGGAAGGATGAGAAAACGCCTTGGTCAGAGACTGGTCGCGATGGGAATTAATTTATGAATGCAGTCATCCTGGCCCTTCCCATCGTATCATTTTGAACTCCATCGCATCTGCTCTTCACCATGGCTGAACTTGCTGCACTCGCCTTCGCAGCCAGTGTACTTCAGGTTGTCGATTACGGCACCCGCTTCCTCACCACGCTATACCAAGTCAGACAATCGAAAGGTGACTTTCTCAACAATCTTCAAAGTTTACACAACTCGTCGAGCAATCTCAGGGATGCCCAGCATGAGCTTCGTGCCATTTCACTCCCTGGGACCAGTACAGATACAGCGATATTGTCTCTCGCCAAGAAGAGTGAAGCCATTGCGAAAGAAATACTTGACTCGTTGAAGCGCATCGAGGAAAATAGCCACGGACGGAAGCGCGACGCGGTGATCAAAACATGGCTGATCATCTTGAAGGAAGACAAATTGAAGGGCCTTGAAGGCAGACTGACAGAAGTCAAGGCAGACCTGACGTTCTACCTGTCTGTCAATTTGAGGGCTACCGCAAGAGAGACTCTGGAGAACCAGATGCAGATGTTGCAGGAGATGCGCGACATACGAGTAGACATCAAGGCGATCGGAGACGCTTCGAGTGCAAATGAAGTTCAAGCAGGCTTCGGTTCGTTAGCCATTGAGTATCTCACCGGCGGCTTACATGAGCGCCAGAAGCTCAAGTCCGAGTTCATAGATGCTTTGATCGCTCGTATCCACAATTCTGAGGCCAAGGCACCACCAGATTCATCAAGCATCCAACTATCACCACAGAGGCGACAACATTTGGAACAGATTTTCATCTCGAGAGTCCGATATGATACCATACAAGAGAGAGAACTCACGATAAAGGAAGCTCACAAGGGGACATTCCGCTGGATCTTCAATGACAATAAGGCTGGGACCTCACCGATTGGCTTCAGAGAGTGGCTTGCATCCGACGGTAGCCTCTACTGGATCACGGGGAAGCCAGGCTCAGGAAAGTCTACCCTGATGAAGTACCTCCTTCAGCCTATCGATGGATCGAGCAATGAGAACAGATGCAACGAATACTTGCAGCAATGGGCGGGAGACCAGAAGCTCACGATTGCCACATTCCATTTCTGGGCCATTGGATCAGACATACAGGCGAGTAAAGAAGGATTGCTTCGAACCCTCCTTGTTCAGCTTTTTTGCGCGCATCCAGAGGTCATTCCACTTGTTGCTTCGTCGCGTTGGGAGTCCTTATGCCTTTTTAACGAAGACCCTAGACGCTTGAGCCAAGATGAATTGGAGGACATGTTTCGCCATGCAGTGAAACATATCAGCTCCCGAGCAAAGCTTGCACTATTTATCGATGGCTTGGATGAGTTTGACGGTGATTGCAATGCTCTTATATCCCTGGTACAGGAGTGCATCGCATCTCCAATTAAAATCTGCGTGTCGAGCCGCCCTTGGACAGAGTTTCAGAATGCTTTCGGAGATTATCCCAGGCTGAAGATGGAAGACCTCACATACGATGACATCACCAAATACGTCGTTTCCAGATTTGAGAAAACTTCTCAATTCGCAAGATTCCAGAAACTTCATCCACAATTCGCTGGTGATTTGAGCCACTCGATCGCGGACAAAGCGAGTGGTGTTTTTTTATGGGTTACCATTGTTGTCACATCGCTCTTGGCTGGGATGATGGCTGGCGACCGCGTTGAAGATCTCGAGAATCGGCTCAATCTGCTTCCATCGGAAATGGATGACCTATACGGGAGAATTGTTGAGAGTATTGATCCTTTATACCGTGAACATGCTGCCCAACTCTTCAAGCTTGTCAGCGCATGCAGAAAACCGTCTTCGCTGCGTATTTTGTGGTACGCCGACGAGGTTAGGTTTTTGGACCGGGTCATTGACGAAGACCCGAATGCTGTCCCACTTGAGGAGATGATGGGCCGACTGGAAGATATGCGACTTCGTATCGTAAGTCGGTGCAGAGGTCTACTTGAAGTTAATGGGGAACTGAGAGCTGGGGCAGAGGGCGACGATCTTCCAAAGCGAGAGGGAGGTCATGTTATGTATCTACACAGGACATTTGCGGACTTTCTCGAAAGACCTGATACCCAGCAAAAGCTCAACAGCTATCTTACCACGCCATACGATTCAGGCATTAGGATCTCAGCGGCATATGCATCCTTGGCAAAGCTTTGGATAAGGCTAGATACACCAAGCGAAACCAGGATTCGATATTTCCAGTTCCAATTAAACAGCAGTCTAGAGCATGCCGGAGATGCGTTGCCATCCTCAAGGTGCGATGTTGTTCGTTTAGTGGATCATCTACGGGAGGAGTGTGCAAGTCTCTGCCGATACAAGTATAAAGAAAACAAGTTCAGGGATCGAAGAGGCACATGGCAGAGCAAATTGACTGGGATAGAATTGAACAGTTACTGCTCCGATGCCAAAGAAGAATTCCTCTGCTTGACGACTGTGTTTTGTGTCAGGGAATATATTAGAGCTAAGGCAGACCCGCAAGGTATTGTCGTGGTTGCGAAACGGGATCCAAATAAGGAACGCTCGAGACTGGGGAAGCTTGGGTGGAGACTACAGGGAAACCCCGAACTGCTCAGAATCCCCCTTCTTTCGCTTGTGCCACTGACCGACATGAGAAGCACATCAGTTATTGAACTGTTGCTTGACAAAGGAGCAAAGCCAAATAAGACAATCAAGCAAATTGGATTCCGCAGAACGACAGCATGGGAAGAACTACTTGCAGGAGCGATCGTGAGTCTCGACAGCAACCGCAAGGAAGTAGATAGCCAGGTGACGGAATGCGTGCATCTTATGTTGGAACGAGGAGCAAAGGTAACTATTGGGACCGTGCAGAGGGCGTTAAAAATATGTATGGAGTGTGTGGTGCCTCAGCATTCGACATGGACACAGGAAAGGCCATTCAGATATGGCACAACTGACAGCCCTTTGTCACCGGACATTATATATACGCAACTGAAGGTGATGAAGACAAATCGGGAGGCGCCTTTCAGGATTAGATAGCCGAAGAAAGTCTCGATTGAAGGATATTGGAGGGACTGGAGAGTACAGCGAACAAACAACAAAAAACTGCATTACGATGCTATGAACTTGCACGACATTACGCAAAGGGTATACTCCATCCGTTATCCGTCCGACCCATCCAATCCGAACCAATTCTATAACACAAACCGACCATCCATCCCATCCCATCCATGACCCTGAGAAACACGCGCACAGCTAGAGATACTAAGACAGCTCATCTTCCTCATGCTCCCACTTCTTCGTCCCCAACTTGCGCATCTTCTTTGGACTGCCGTTCCCATTGACAGGTGCCGGGCGTGCCTTTTCACCACTAACACGCATGCGCTCCAGCTTGCGTCCCAGATTGGTCATGCTATCGCCGCGAGATGACTTGGAAGAAGGCGCAAAGTCCTCCCGCTCCTCAAGGGGCTTGCGCTTAGTGGGGCTGCGGGAAGCGAGCTCACGCTTGAGAATACCGTTTTCGCGACGGAGCCGATCCACTTCCTCTTCGAGATCTTCGATAAGAACATTTTCTTTGTCGCAATCTTCGTCAGAGGCGAGACCGCGCTCGAGAACTTCGACTTTACGGTCCCAATGCTCTTCGGTGCGTTCTTGCTCTATAGCCATGGAGTTCTTCCAGCGGGCCATTTCTAGTGCAAGACGCTGCTCAAACTCCATGGCACATTCTTCGCGAATTGCTGCTTCGAGATCAAGCATGCGATCCTCCATGGTGAGAAGGTGAGCTTCAGCTGCAACGCGCGCTTCACTTTGACGATCGACCTCTTCGCGCAATTGATCCGCTTCCTCACTAAGACGCGCGATCTCAAGCGCTGCAATCTCCATCGTTGCACGCTCATCTGAGCTCATTGGTGGAGAGAAGTTTCTATACGATCCTCCACCTGCGGGCATGAACGGTCGTGGGTGAGGATGTGTTGGGCTAACAGAGCGGTTCTGAGCCATTCGTGGTGGTTGGGCGAGAATGGTTGTTGTAATTGAGGGGACGCGAGGGACTGTAACTTCACGAGCAAGGGCGCTGTATCGAAGGATCTGAGATGTGGCGTTGAAGTCGCCGCGAGGGTCGGCGGTGACGATCATGACGCCTCTTTGGGGGTTGCGACGAGGAGCTTGGGAGTGAGAGGTTGAAGATGAGGGGAATGAGTTGGAGAAGAGGAGCTCGGTGAGTTTGCATTGTCTGAAAGGAACAATGTTGGGCTACTGCATGTTAGTCGATGTCCATCAAAGATCACTTCGATGACTTACCTTGCTTGAGCTAGCAGCCTCGCTCTGTGTCTGCAGACATTGACCTAGGTACATCAAACTCTCGTTGATCTTACCAGCCTCTGCAAGAGTGGCACCAGCCGTCTTAGCTTCGCGCGCACGCTCACTGCCCGCCAGATCAACAATGGTAAACTTGTTGCCCTCCCAAGGGCCAGGTCTTCTGCTGCGGGTTCGCTTCTTAACTTCAAAGACAAAGAATCCATGACTTCGACTTGAAACGCTGTTGCTTCCGGTACCGGTGACTCGGCGCTCTTGCAGACCGGTTTCAAGAACGGTCAATGCTTCGTTGTAACTAGAACAGATGACCTTTCGAAGACCAGCGACAACCTTTCGGTCTGGTGATAGCTCTGTTGATTTGAAGAGTAAAGGACGTCGTCGCACTTCTTTTGTGGCGCCGGATTTGACAGCGGGAGTAAGGAGATCGTAGATTCGGTCGTTGTGTACTTCGTACATCGAGATGATGACAACATATTCGGCTGAGGGATCGCAGGAGATGTCGATGTTGCTCACGTCGGGGAGCTGAGGAAGAGCCGAGGGGCGTACGGTAATTCGTCGAGGTGGTGGGGACATAACACCATCGGGCTTAACATCATCTTTAGTAACATTCTTTACACGAGTTGAAGTAGTAAGAGACATGAAATGTCGAAGACCCCGCTTGGGCGTCTTGGGACAATTCAACGCACTAGGAGACGCAGGCAGACTTTCAAGAGGTCTTCTACCATGCTCAGAAGAACGATCCTATCGCTCTTTGAGACGTCGAGTTTCCTCTGCTTCGCTAACAAGCCGTACACTTTTCGGACTTGATGTGCAGTCTGCCGGGAACGCGCCTGGGAGGTTGGCGACCAGCTTGGAAGCGGGGATGTTGAGATAGGAAGGCTTTGGGGTCTGTCGTACAAGCATTGGTGTACCGGCGCGTGAGGGCGCTCGCGAAGCAACCGAGTCGCGAAACGGAGGGTCGAAGAAGTGGGACGCGGTTGTAAGGGAGGACTCGGCACCGTCGATGGCTTGAAGGGAGTCTTGAGCTGTGAAAGCGGCGTTGGGATCGAGAATGTTTTCGCCGATTGAGCGGAAGAGGACGTCCATCGTGAGTTGGGTCAGGCCGCGTTGTGTCTTGCTTCCGAGGATCGTGTGTGTCTTCGTCTATTAGTCTTGGTGTTTCATTGTTGACATGGTTCTCACCTTGCCGGAACCTGTCACTCCCAGAGTAGCGACGACAGCATCTGTGCCCTCGCCGCCTTCAGGCGCAAGTACGCCTTCGACGAAGGGAACGATCTCTGTGCAGTGAAAGACGTCGAGCTGTGTTGCATCTTCCTCAAAAACCTGGGTGAACGCGAACTTCTCAATCGCCCTCCGTCGATCTGTAGGCGGATTCAGAACAATGTGCTTAGGATGTGAACCATCCTCAGCGGTCTCAACATCGAGAATGCGATCGCCATCACCATGTCGCGTAGGCGGGGGCCGTAGCCGTAGATAGACCTCAAACAGGTTATGAGACGCTTTTCGCTCCATGATGCTGCTAAACACGATGATATGCTTTTCGCTTAAACAAAGATGCAGGAACAGAATGGATCGTGGACAAGACTTGTTTAGGACGGTGGATTCATAAAACGGAGCGTTGACGTTACAATCCTGGTCGTAGGTCCAGTGTTTACTCCAGTTTCCCTTGGCGTGCTGGCTGGCACGACAACGGCTGAAAACGGTTGGAGGGGCGAGCGATAAGATAAGATTAGATAGGATAAGCGCTTTGGCGCGCGGGTGCTGCACGGGCCATGCCGAAGCTTTCACGCCATCGAGAGAAGAAAAAGTTTGGGTGGAGCTGAGGTTTTCCTCAGGCTTGAGTTCGTTCTGGCCTCAAGGACAAGGATCCAATGTAAGCCAATTGCTTGAGTGGTGTTACATACTTGAAGTGGTGCATCGTAAGGTTCAGACGGTCACGATTAGTTTGTGTCGCTACTCATGTTTCCAGCTGAGCTCAATCGGAAGATTCCTTATCAAGAAGTGTTTCCTGTTCTGCGTCTGCAGTAAGCTGAGCTCCCAATTCACATGCAAGCCTGAAGCATGTTTGAAGCTAGGATGCGTGGCAGCAAAAAGAGTCATCAATGAACAAGGGGGTGTGCGAGTGTAACTAACGCAGCCAATGGGCATAATGCTGATTTCCTGGGGGAGGTTGACTCACCCAAGAGTCATAAACGTATTTACGTGTTCATAATGCAGAAGCTCTCACCTTAATTTCAACTGTGCCGCTTTTTTTTTTTGTTACGCTCATTGTCGTAACGAGTAATGCCGAGACGGCCATTGGTAAAAAATCTCTGAGAGGGGCGCCGTTTACTGGGCAATGGCGAAGTTGCGCTATGGGGAGATTTTGACTCTAGAGAATTGGTCTGGCGCTAAAGAGTTTTGATGACGGAGGTGCTTTTCGAGAAGAAGAGGGGAATGAGGGGCTGATTGAGTTGATGCTGGATAATAATGGGAACAGCTGCAAGGACTAGCAGATGGCATTGAGCTTTGAAAGACAGGACGCAAAGGCCAGTGTGTCTCATGGTTTTGCTCATCAACAGGCATCTGGAGTTGAGCCTAAAAGCCCAAGTCGCCAGAACGATGTAGAGTGAAGCAAGCTTCTACTGTCGGTCAATTCTCTACCTAACCATCTGCAGAATTCGGTATCCAAGCACGAGACGGCGCGTCAGACTCTTAGCTTGCCTCACCAGAAATTTTTCTTCTCCATTGGACGTACGTTACGTTTCTGCGTCGAGACTGCGGATACTGAGTAATTAGTCCTCGTCAACTCCGGTTGTCGCTTAAAAAGCTTTAGAAGAAAAAAAAGTTCAGGAATAACCCCACCAGTGACCGTGGCAACATCATACAGTAGAAGCTTAGCAACTTCTTAGGACCGAGGTATCGGTATCCATTTCGCTGGCGTTATTTCTAGCATAAGCGAGAAAGACTGACGATGCTTCTCGTCTGATGCCGATGGGAATCCTCTTTTTCTCTTTTTTTTCTGGGGCGGATTTTCTTTGAAACTGGTCTTTTTGGGAGTTGGCATTGGCCACTGACAAAACCGCCTGCGCTTTTGCCCCTGTCTGGCTGTGGAGGCTGCGGAGCTTTTTGGTAAAAATGCTTGGCCTTCTGTTGGAGGGAGACGGAGGAGGGGTCCTTTGGATTTCTTGCTTGCGTATCCCGGCTCCAGCGTCTGTTCTGCCGTGCATGAAGCATGGGTCCAAAGTGTCCTCAAGAGAATCTCTCATTGGAAATGAAACGATTGAGCTGTTCTCGTGACATGGCTGAGTTTGGGATATGGCATGTTGCAGAGTGATATGCAGCCACTGAATGTAATTACTGTAGATACTGTAAAGCCACATCGCTTTCAACTGTCTGTCGTGTTCCCAAGATTGCATTGCTCAGATATCTAATCAATTTCTTGCATCTCTCCCTTCCTGGTCGAGTCCTACATTAGATTGACGCTCCATGCTCCCTGTCGTGCTTCCATTCTGGGGCCTGACTGGTCCCTTGATTCTGATTCTGTTCGCCTCACGGACCAGGGAGCCTGGGGTAAATGTTTTGAAGTCAAGTCACTCATGATTCAACTTGGTCCCAGCTTTTTCTTGTTCTCAACTTTCGGTGACAGGCAAACAAGCCAAACATCTCAACTGCAGCACGCTCTATATAGCACACGTAGCATCAAAACAGCACAGAATCGGTCTCCTTGCAGTGTCTCACTCGACACATCAGCGCTTCTGACTTCTCCTTGTACAATTGTCTTCCTATCGTTGGGCTTCGTCTGAGCCTGCAAAAAGCGGTGACGGTATTGTCCCTCCTAAAATAGCCTAGCGCATAGGTACCTTCCCTCCCGCACTGCACGCTCCATCGACTCCACTTGCAACTTCCGTAACTCAATCATCAATCACCCCCCGGCACTGCCTGCCTCGAGACACTTTGCCCAATCAGGATCGACCCCACTTAGAGGACGGAAAAAGTTTGGGATATTTCTCTCCTCCTCTTCTCCCCCCTCGCTCCCTCTCTTCTTCCTCTATCACCAACCCCCAAACCCAAACCACAAAAGACAACGAAGTCGACATTTTCCAGCATCATCCAGAGAATTACCCCTACCAAGAACAAAGTCGAGTAACCATGCCTTCGGCCGTCGCTGAGCTGTAAACGCCCACTGCGGGCCGTGGCTGTCTTCCCTGTCCCGGCTCGCAGTCCAGCAGTTCTCCGAGTTAACCAGTCAATACTTCTCTCTCGACTTTGATCTTTACAGGCTTTCCCGCTCTTGGAGCTGAATGCTCTACCGAGAGTCTGTCTCTGAAACCAACGATTCTGCAACTTGCCCGATAGTGAAGGGCTTTTGATACAGTTACTACCATTCTATTCTCCCGACCACCTCCCCTACCTACCTTTCTCTTTCTATTAAAGACTATTAAAACAACTTGAAGTTGTTCAAAAGCGTATACACGCATATATCTACTATAAAACAAGTCTTGCATTGCATTGCTAGAAAACATTCGATCTGAGCTTGCTCATTCACACCACTTTGAAGACAACTCGAACGATCATTACAACTAGAATACTAAACATCTTGAAGCATTTCCAAAATGTCTCGCAATCTCAAGCAAAAGTTTACAACCCCGGTCAAAAAGACCAAGACCGCCCAGCGCCGCCGCCGGGTCTCCGACACTCCTTCTGCTTCTTCCCTAGACCTCTCCGACGATGGCGGCTACTCTGCCGTTGAAGACATTAGCGACTCTTCAGACGACGATGAGGATGATGTTGCTGCGGCCGAGGAGGAGAACATCCTAGAAGAAACTCATGTTCCCCCCACCCCACCACAAGCTCCTCGGCCGCAACCGACTATTGAGGAGGACGAAGAAGAGGAGGAGGAGGAAGTGGAGCAAGAGGACGATGAGCAAGAGGGCCTGGATATTGAGGATGATGACGCTGCTAGCTGGGGAGGCATCGTTACGGACGATGAGGACCAGCCTGATGTCTACCAAGACGCCAATATCTTTGGTGAGGAGCCTCTAGAGCGTCACGTTCACTTCGACGTGCCCTCCAGCGACTCTGACTCCACCGACACCGAGGATGAGATTCAGGGTTTCTTCCCTGATATCTTTGTCTCTCAAAACAACCTGGATCCTGCTTTCCGCCGTGAGATCGAGAACGATCCCAATGAATCTTCTGACTCGGGATCTTTCTGGGACTTCAACAACCAATACGGCGAGCAAGATGATGACTCGGATGCCGAGGAAATCTTCCGACAAATTGACGATGACACCCCTATTGCCACTCCAATGGCCTCCCAGCCAGCCACTGCTGCCTCTACGCCTCAGCCCATTCCCTTTGGCTTTGAGGAACCCACCGAGCTGGATGGCTACGAGAGTAAGTTTGGCTATATGGGCGTCATGACCTGTACTAACATGCCCAGCTGATGGTGATACCACCGAGGAAGATGAACCCGAACCCATTGTACGAAGGAAGACTCGACGCCCTTCAAAGCCCATGAGCGACATTTCCGACTCTGACGCCGACAGCCCGGTCAAGGCCGAGCGTGGCCAGCCCCGTCTGGGACGTTACAACCTTGACCGTTCCGACAAGAAGCCAATTGCTGTCCTCAACCCCGTCACCGGAAAAATGATGATCTTTACTCCTCACCGGCGCCACCAACTCGACCTCTCCCCCGAACAATTTAACTTTCCCTGGGGTACTGAGGGGCCCGAGTCACCTATCATGAGCAACTCTGCAAACCTAATGCTCAGCGCAATGTTCTCCTCCAACACTTTTGGTGACTTCTTCAATACGACTCAGGTTATGGGACCCACTGAGGCTTTCTTTCCCTTCCCCTCTGAACCCAATACCGCCGACGAAAGCTCAACCGCGCCTAGCTTGCAGGATGAGGAGGAGGAAGACGCCGAACTCAATCTAGACCTCAACGACTTCATCGCCTGGGAGGAAAATGACTCTTCTGGAGATGAAGAGGGCGGCAACTGGGATCCCGCATCCACGCCTGCGCGACCCAGCACAGCTACAAGCGAGAAGCAGGCTCTAAGTCACATCAACTCCGAGACTGTCGGAGCTTTCCGCCGTAACCAAATCAACCAGCAGCTCATCCTGAGCAACCAGGCTACCCAGGACTCGCTCGCATTCAGCGGCCCCTACAACTATACCGCGCTCAAGGGTCTCAAATCGGACCGCTTTGACACAGCTGCCATCCCCCTAACACCCGCTCGTCGCCACAAGAGGCAGATGAGCGACGCCACACGCAGCCCCCTTGAGTCAATGTCTCAAAAACGCAAGGCCACCACTGAAGCTGGCAACGGACACAAGAGACACAGAAGCATCTCGGATGTGAACTATCTCCACATCTAGTGCAATGCACACCCACAAAAACGTACGAGGACGGCATAGCCTACTGCCGCTATCCCTGGCCTCGACACTACTCTCTTTTCAACAATTTTTCCTTGATTGTTTTTCTCTGGGTTGAATGAAACCCTTGTTCACAGCGTGCTTGCTTGCTCGCGCCCCCCTCCCCCAAGGGACAGGGACGATGTTTTCTTTGGAGATGATACCCCAGCAGCTCCAGCCCGGTCGAAAAGCCGGGTGAGCGTATCGGAGGAATCAACGGCTTGCCTTGTTGTACTTGTAATGGTCAATTCAGGTTGGTCGGGCAGGTAATTTGCTCTGCGAGCGAACCTGCATGGGACAAACAAAAAAGTTCTAATGCCGCTAATGCTTTGATGTTCTTGATGTCGGATATGGGCAAAAAGTTATCAATTGTCTTTCGTTACTGGTGTTTTCGTCCATGGGTCTAGAGGTAGATAAAAGCCGTGACCAAAATTTCATTCAGTGTTGTCAATACTTTTGTCAGAGTCTCTTGTGTGATGTGATGTGATGTGAATTGAAGCTGTCGTGCAAGACGGCCTCATTTTTTAGTGGGCCCACATTCGAGTCCTTCATTTTCACGGCTTGCGACGTCTCCTGTAGCTACGCGATGAGTACAACATGATACAGTCCCTACGGGATTTGCTACCGTTCAATTACTGCCTGTTAATACCCATCCTTCTTGACACGATGCCTTTCTGAGGCGCAAACAATTCTCAGTCGCGCGGGGGCAGGGGACTTGTTCCTTGCGACGGGCGCAGTGCCATCAAGCGCCTTTGGCTTCTGGCTTCGACATTTGTTACACCCCAAGAAGTTCCTTTCGCCATCAGTCTGACTCACAGCTTTGTGCAAGGTGAGAATTATCGTACGGCAAGCCTGCCTCAATCGACGATTACATGCCTATGCGACCTACGCGATGTAAGAGAACGTTGGACCTTGATCTTGGCGACAAAAAGCTTAGGTAAATTAGCATAAGTTTAGGATACTCTTTGATGAGTTTATTTTGGCACCTTGCCAAGTCTTCTTGCTCCTGGGACTTGAGCATCATTCGAGGTCTTGAGTTTACTGATGTTGACTCATGGATGATCTCTGACTTACCGGTGAGTCATTGTCCTTTCGTCAATCGACACCCGCTCTCGAGGCGTCGCTAATGGCCTACGGACTATCAGCTCCAAGATGTTGCCTGAAGTTGGCTTAATGATGAGCCGTCTTCAAAGGTCGATACTGTGTCTCTTCAATTCCAACGCCGATGCTCTCTTGCAAGATCACTTCGCAGGAAATGAGTCAGAGGAGCTATCGAAAGTTCACCCATTTCCACGCCACTCAGCGATGGCTTCTTTTCCTCTGTTGGTGAAGCTGCCCTTCATACAGCAAAGTGACCCATGATGGATGTCCAAGACCTTGCTATTCATGTAGTAAAATAAATGAACGGTGCCAATTTGGAGAATGTCTGATAGTAATTGCGTTGATTTTGAGAGGCGCGAGTCAACCGCCTACCACCGATCATGGCGTAAAGTAAATCCCATGTACCATCAAGATCCCTCGTCAAAAAGTGCTACAGGGGCGTCAGTGCACCAAAGCTGGCTGTCAATATTCCTCACGACGCCGCGCTCACTACGTTCCAAGGTCATTTTTATGAGAGAACTTGGGTGCTTTTGATAGCCACGTTCAATTGAGAATAAAAGACTTGCTGCCTGCTCAGGCATTCAATTGTAGAGTACCGCCTGGACTGGCTCAGCCTTATCGGCGGGCAAATGTGGGTCCACTCTCGGCCGACTCGGAGACGTACCGCCGGCAGCTCAACGACGACAGTTCAAGGCATCACAAAGACGAGAACTATCGGATGCCACTGAGCATAAAGTGGACGCAGAGGTAAGAAGGTTTAATAGCCGTTTTTCGACAGCGCCGTACGGCACTGGCTGCTGCTTCTGATAGCCCAAGCGTGAGTTTGCCCGTGCAAATCTTGGTTCAACACCAGACGTTGATGTCGACAAAACATCATGGTTATAGTTTCAATTAGCATCTTAAAGGATAGAAAATAAAAGTGGGGCGTTGGCGCAATGGTAGCGCGTTGCTTTCCGGTGGCAAAGGCTCCAGGTTCGAGTCCTGGGCGTCTCGAAATAATTCCTTTTTGGTGTTGTGATGTCTTGAGGCTATCACGACCTCGGGAAAGCGGAAGAGCACCTCAGCCTGATGTACTAAAGCGCCATCTTTTCTTTTTGGTAGATAAGTAGAACAGTAAAGCGAGAGCATTCTCTTTTGCTACAAGGTTCAAAGGTTTGGGTTGAGCTGACATCGAATGTGGAGATGCAAGTGAGACAGATCCATGTGGGGAAGATCGCCGTGGTGTTGACGCCCCAAACTACTTATGGACATGCAGGTACGGATACACCCATTGATAGACACGCACGATGTGACTTAATTATCATCTATCAGTTTAAACTGAAGAACCGTATGTAATATGAGTAATTGGGTGGCCTCAGATCTATGCGAGTAAGGGTGAATGTGATACGGCAACAGGTTCTGCGACGCCACGGCTTACACTCGCCAACCACGCCTTCATCTGACTCCACACTGAGCCGTGGCTTACATCTTCACGATGAGACTGTCCAACTTGTAGAAGTTTAGGACGCCCAGCCTAAGATTGCACTAAAGTCATCAAACGAGCACACCGGATGAAAGACAGAGTTAAGACATTTACATATTTATTCCTCAATCGCTCATGTGCGTATGTGCTACACCAGTCCTGTTATCTATATGGGTATCAATCACCATCCCAGTACTCAATCCCTTATTATTCCTCTCAAGCATACTCTTCAAGACCATACTCAGCATCCATCTCCGGATCATCCTCATCATACCCCCCTCCAAACTCATCACCACCACCACCAAACTCCTCACCATCGCCATAGTTCTGCGTCTCATCATACTCTTCCTCCTCAAACTCTTCTTCCTCCTGCTGAGCTTCAGGTTCATCCCCAGCGACACTCTCATCAGGAAGTTCACTCGCGTCATCGCCGCCTTTTGTACTTCCTGCGACACTGGTCTTGCGACTCGTTGCTTCTGAGCCGGGACCTCCGAGGGTGGGCATGTCGAAAATGTTGCGGATGGCGTCGTAGTTGATCCTCTTGGACCACGCGCGATCTTTGGCCACGTTGACGGCTGCCTCGGCGGCTGAGCTGGCAGGACTCGTCTGACCTTCACCCATTCTAGCTCGCTTACGTCGCTTTCGTGTTTGCTTCGGTCGTTCTGCCTCTACTTTCTTGCGGAACACCTTCTCTTGGTGCTTTCGTAGCCATTCCTTGTTCTGGTTCACCCAGATCATCTCCTTGATCTGAGCCTCCTCGGGTGACAGCAAACAATTGTTCACCTCTGGGTCGTCGGCAAACTCATCCTCTGTGACATCCGCCGACATGGAAACTTCTTTCTGTGGTCGTTGTTGTAGGGCCCAGACGGTGTGAATGCGCGCTCGTTGCTCGGCAGTTGTGTAGGCCATGGCGTGCTCGTATGTTAAAGGATCATTGAAGATCTCCTCAATCACTCCCTCTAGTTCTTGCTCATCCTGCTCCCATTCCTCATTGATGGGTAATTGTGGTTTGCTGCCTTTCCGCTGGTTTGTCTCTTGTGTCCCGTTCTCCGCAAGCTCCTCGTCCATCGCGTCTCCAAACTCTTGTACTAGGCCATCCAGTGTCTGTACATTCGTGTCTTCACCCTCGGCCTCCTCATCCTCTGCGTTCTCATTCAGCCTATTAATGAGCGATGGGTCTTTGGCAATCTTGGACGGTATAGGCGGGATAATAAAGCCATCATCATCACGGCGATATTCGACAACAGGCGCCTTGGACAGATCAGCGCCTCCCTCTATTAACCGCGGATCAATCTTGTCGGCCAGATTGTCATCTTCCTCCTCATCTTCGTCACCATCAGCATCTGTCGGCCTCTTTCGCTTCTTATTCTTCGCCGCCAATTGCTTCTTGTATTCTGCCGACTGCCTGTAAAAGGAAGGTGGGTCGTGAGAGCTCTCCAGGAAATCCTGCTTCAAGAAATCCTCAACCGACATACGACTGGACTCGGTGACCTTGAACTCTTGCAGACGGTTCTGAATCGTGTGATTGGTGACTTTGACAATGTAAACGACCTCTCGTACAGTTCGTCGAAAGTTGTGCATTCGTGCCGCCATGAGCAGACAAGCTCCACAGATGCCTGATGGTCGACGACCCATGACCATCCAATCTCGACTCATTCGCTTGACCAGTCGAACAGCATCCTCAGCAACCTTGGCCGTGTCTTGGTGAAACTCCATCTTTGTCGCAAATCGCCAGATAAGATCCTCCGGATACACTGGAATGAGACCGTCGTTGCCAATTGGCACCACCTCATTGAGCTTCTTGAAGATGCGACCCAGCTTGAAGACATTGAGCTGCACCAAGTCCGCCAGGTCAATAAGCATAACCTTGCACGGTGGCTCAGCTCGACAGGCCGCGTACAGGCAGACAGCCGCGACGCTGGCTAATGTACGACCTTGGATGAAGTTTGCGCTTGACGCCAGCTTAAAGACTTGCGTTCCTGCAGTGACCAGACTGTCGCTGACATTAAGTTGCTGCGCGTAACCCTGCATCAAGCCTTTTGCTTCCCTGATGCTCTTCTCTCGATCCTCAGATCCTCCAACTCGTCGAAATGCAGGTCCCATGCTTCGCACACCCGCTTGATCAGCACCAATGTAAGAACCATGAACAACAGCAGCACCCGAAGACGATTCTCCAAAGGTGACTTCTGCCACAATGTTACTGTCATCAGAGATACGACCACAAGTCTGACATGTCCCATCGACGACATTGGGTTTTGGACAGGCTTTGTTCGGACATTGTGGACGATTCGGTTTCGCTAATGAAGCATTTCGATTTACAGCAGCGACTCGTAGGCTATTTGAATGGGCGGCTGCATTCGCTGCTCGTCGTTCTTCTCGTTCTCGCATCGCTCGGACGGGGTTGGGTTTTCCGAACCGTGGTTTCGCAGCCGGACGCCCAGTAGGCCCCGATCTTGGTGGTGTAAGAAACGACGACATTGTGAAAGATATCGTATTAATTTAGTTGAAATGAATTGAAAGTCGTGTCGCTATTGATCTTCCTTCTCTCCCCCAGGCCGACAAACGGCCAGATCACTGAGGCTATAAACACTCCAGTGCCGTGGTGTCGAAAGAGCCTATATGCGATAGCTCTTACACAAAAAAAAAAGATTATCGCGATAAGGGAAAAGTAGAGGGATGGACGAGGTGAGAGATACTGGTGAAGAGAAATCGCGAGTCTCGGTGCAGGCGGGGTTTTTTGGGTGGGAGAAATGAGTGTCGATGGTCGAGTGGGGAAGAGTTTTCACTCGCGTGGGCAAGCCCCTGCAATTCGACTGAGTCAGAGGGCCAAGGCAGTGACGGTTCGAACACCAGTGCGTGATGTTTTTGGAATAGTCCTGACACTGCGTAAATGATAACGAGCAGGATCTTTGATAAATACTGTCGCTGTAAAGTCGCCAATCTTTGTTGATGGTCCTTTTTCTGATGAGGAGAAGTGAAGAGGAGATTTGCTGTTGCAGGTCATTTTGTGCGAGCAATCTTGTTGAAGCGGTTGGTGACGAGAGAGCCGAGGTTTATCCCCACAAACTCAAAGTCAGCTGGATGTACAGGGTAGACGCAGAGCAGTTCATCGAGTTTAACTCTATGATTGAGTGTCATATTTAAGATCTGTTGCATCGCTATTGGGCGGTATTCATTATACTACGTTAATCTTTTTCATCTTTATTCACACTCTCAGTTCATCAGACCATAAATGCCCCCTTCCAAATAAGGTATCTCGGCATTCAGCTCATCTCCACCCATCATCACTTTATCCGCATCAAGCTCACGCCCTACATATGCGACCCTGTCAACCCAGAACCTTTCCAGAATTAACCGTAAAGTGACAGCCGGTTATTAATATTTACCTCCATTCTACCAACAAGATCCTCCCATCAAAGGCGGAGTTTCCGCTGCGTGTTTGCTCAACTTAACCCGATTACGTCAGGTCTGCCCCGCGATTTCTGGTCAAGGGCATCGTTCGGAAGATCTATAAATACATCGACGTGTCCCTTGGAGAATACCTTCGTTAATACCTAGAATTTCTACATATTTTTGTTCAAAGTATATTTATCTGCAATGGAGACTCCCTTCAAGTGGTCGGCACCCCCTGGTAGTGATATCTGGAAACAGCCTCCTTCTACTGACGTCTTCACTGGTGAGCATCTCAACCCCTCCCTCTCAAACACCCATCACCACTAGCCTCACTCACTAACTCCCCCCAGCACCCTTCACACCACACTCCAAAAAACCTCTCAAGAAGTTCATCTCCGCAACTCTCACCTTTCGCACGAAATACATCCATCAGTACGACCAGGCCTGTCTTCTCCTAGTCTTCACAAATCCCAACTCCCCCACGCCCCGCAAGTGGATCAAGACCGGCATCGAGCTGTACAACGATCACCCGCGCTACTCGACCGTGACATGCGATCAGTGGGCAGATTGGAGCGTTGAGAAGGTCGGGCCTGAGAATGAGGCTGGTGTGAGGAATGGTGACAAGTGCGTCACTGTAAAGGTGCAGAAGGTGCAGGATGCGCTGGGTCTTTGTATGTGGACGTACAGGGTTGATGAGGATGGTGACAAGACGCCGTTGAGGCAGACGAATTGGGTTTATGGCGATAACGGTGGTGAGGGCTGGGATCTAGAGATTGCTGCTGCTGTCGCGAGACCCGATCCCAAGAAGGAGATCAAGGAGGATCTCGAGGTTACGTTTGAGAAGTTTGACGTTGAGTGGGATGAAACCGCCTGATTACTCAAACCTCACTTTCGAAGCATTACATCACAGACATCACATGCAAAGGAACATCAATTGAGGTGGCCGAATTTCTCATTACCTCTACCCTGACGGTGCTTGCGCCAGGGAGGATCGTTCAACGATCCCAAGTTGTTAATAATCATCAAGATCGTAACTTCATTCTCATCGGCGTCTCGCCGGTCCCAAATAAGCCCATGCAGAAAAGGATCTCCATTTCCCATCTCCTCCAGCAAACAAAACAGGAAAAAGCAGTAACAAAAGGACAGGTTCGAGGTATCAGTCTGTATATGCGAACCAAAAGCAAAAGAGGGCTGACCCGGTACTAAAGAGGCCAGGCACACACGCAGTGTGTGAGAGTTAAGATGATATTAAAGCCTCTCGTTCTCAAGGTCCCCTCCTTGTTGTGCAAAATCCGAGTAGGAGATGTTTGTATCCGTTTCGCGTTCTAAAGAGAAAAAACTCCTGCTGTAAAACGTGAAAGCAAAAAGACAGCAACAAAACCAGAAGAGATCCTTTTTTTTCGGTGAAAATTTCCAGGATGGTACAAATGCAAGCTTTTAGCCAATCTCGGGGCATTTGTTCGCGGGTGTAGAAAAGCAGTCAAGCATTCCACTTCCCAAAATGTTCCCCCAAACTCTGGTGTTGAACCAAAGACAACCCGGTCTTTTTTTTTGGTGGATAACAAAACGCCAGAGTAGAGTTGGGGAAGAAATGTCCCAGTGTCCGTGTGTAAGTGGGTATCAAAGCAGAGTTGAAATGACAAGGCAGAAACAGAAACTCGCGATAAGTAAACTCACAATAAATGAGCAGAGGATGTGAAGGACGTCGTGTGTGCGTCTGATTATATCCTCTCAGCTCGTGTATCATCAAAATTCGGTCGGCCAACCTCGCAGAAGGGGAGTAATGTAATAAAACAAAGCTCCTTAGGACTTCAATCTGATGACGGAGCATGAAAAGCAACCAAACGCCGACTTCCAACTGTTCCTGTAAGCATCACTTTTTTTGTAGGTTTTTCTTTTTTCGCGGATTTGGCGGTATCCCATCTCGCGCTTGTCCTCCAGCTATGATCAAACACACGGAGCATCCGGAGGCCTGAGTAGTGTGTGTTTGGGTTATCTTGAATCACTCAGACAGTCTTTGGCGTGCGAGCATTGCTCACGTCAATGACGTCGTCGAGGTGATTGCACATGGCTACAAACAGGTCGAAGAAGAGCTTGCTGCCGCCCGCCTCCATCTCGGCCTGCATGGTCCCGCTGCGCTTAAAGGTCTTGCGGCAGCGGATGATCAGGGCGAGGTAATGAGCGCGCAGACGGCTGTCTGAGTCGGGTGTGTGAGCGTAGGCGTACTGAGCTGACCTTATAATGGTCCCGACATCGATGCCGGATTGCAGTCCCTGCTTGCGCAGGGCCAGACGCTTGAGCTCCTCGAGGCCGTACTTGTCCGCGGCGCAGTAGACGACCGTGTCGCGGAGGATGGCCATATCGAGACTCGACAGGTAGATGGTGGCTTCAGACGCAGCGCCTGCGCGGCCACCTCCAGTTTCGGGGTTGGGTGATGTGTGAGGTGTACGGCCTTGGTCCTCGAGCTCCCAAGAGTTGCGCTGCTTGTTGTGGAGCAGACGTGGGTAGTAGTCACCCTTGTAGAGATATTCGAGGACGGCGGAGAACACCTCGGGTTCTTCGTCGGGGATAGAGATCCTCTTGCTCTGTGCCTCGAAGCAACTTCCGCGCAGGGCGGCCTCAAAGAAAGGCGACTGGCGGAGTACATCCTCATGTGCTGCAAAGAGCCGGCCATCTTGACCAACAGTCAGAGTGACGATGGGCGAAGGAGCAGGCGCGGCGGGTGCTGGAGCAGGCTTCTGGGGAATGGCGTCCTGCTCGTTGAGCGATCTTTGCAGCTTCGACATTTTCGTGTGATCCCGGTGGGAGCCCGATCTCTTGAGTCTCGCAGTCTTGTCGACGCGGTTGGGGTCTTGCGACCTAAACGAGCGTTTGAACATGGCTACGGTAGTTATGGGAGGAAATCGGTAGATAAAGAACGGACTCGTAACGGGAATCTCGACTCGCACAGGATATGGTAGGGAGAATAACGACTCCCAACTTTGTGTATCGATCGATCGGCTTGGCTAGAGAGTGACGAAAAGAGCGAAGAGACAGAGAGTAAAAGGGAAGAAGAAAAGAGCGACGCACAACAGAAAAGATTGACAAATGGGCCCGGGCGGAGAGATATGTCCTTCAAGACAAGACGATATCCTCTTGGTGAATCTTTGCGACCCTTTTTTTGGTTGTGTGTGGGGGGGAGGAAGAGGGAAGAAAGTCGGGGGTATGGGGGGATAAGCCTGTATTTATGCCGACCTATGGTGTCTGTCTCACGCCGCGGGGTTCAAGGATGCCTGAGCATGAGGCAGCCAGCGACTCTACTACACAACTTATAGCCTCTGCAATGCAACCCGACCTCCATTGTTGGGTTCATTTAAACACTGGAATTAATAATCTGATTTCAAATCTCTTGTGATCTTGAAGCCCGAGTCTATCTTGCATTGATCTCGTTGTCGAGGCTGCAACTGCCAACACTCACTTCACGTTTTATCTCAGCCAAAGACCCCTGCAACGTGTAAAGGCTCAAAATGTCAATGCCCAACTCGAGTCGACTCACCGTCATCTTTGACCTTCCCCGGCTTTTCTTCCTAGTTGTTATTGCACCGCCGCGATTGAACAAGGCTCGTTTCGTGTCAACGCCAATCAATTCATCCGTGTTATCGCCACTCCAACCTCTCGATGTGACCGTGAAATGCCACTCAGTAAAATGCCCTGTCGTGCGTGGTCTTGGTGCTGCCTCACCAACTCACTCATCCGTCCGGTACCCAATCGACGGTCTGTGTGAAGACGCTACCGAGCCCTGCCATCTGTGCCAGTAGATCTTTGCGTGTGATTGGTGAATATCCTACAACGGGGCTGGTTGATTTCCATCCAAGGTGGTGTCGCCAAGTCCATGTCGCACGTAGCTTCACGACGCCGCAATGTTACAGGTGCATCTTGCACGCTTCACAACCAAGACGCCTATAAACCCGAATGTCGTTTATAGGCATTGCGCCGTGGCTTTCAACTTGAATGAGTCAACCCACGGAAGTTACTTCGGCGAAACGTTGTCACAGACCGTTTATCAACGTTTTACAATGGTCTCGTTGCTGCGAAGTCGAGTCAATTTTAGGTTTGAGAGGTTAATAAGACGTCTCGAGTAACCCTACCCCCAACCAGGTGTATCAATCTATATCACATCAAGTCACTCAACCGGCAGACTTCCCCAATCCATCGTTGACCGTCAAACAAATTACAGCACCCATCACCATTCCCAATTCGTACCCCTTCATGAATCAAGGGCTGCTTGGGCAGCAGCGATTGCCCGAGCCTCGGAGTTTGATCGTGTGACGCTCTCCCGGGAAGCAATGAGACCTTGCATGAGGATGTACACTGTGGTCATCAGCATTTGCACCTTACAAATCAGAGGGACAACTCACTGATGGGCATCAAGAATACGAAGCCAATGGAGTAAAGAGTAATCGCTTCGTCCGACCCAACTTCGTTCTTGTCAAGCCAGAAAAATGGGTAATATTTGGTGACGAGGTGACCAAACGCTGCCCAACCCAAGTAAGCTGTGGCTGCGAACATGATGCCGATGAGGTGGATTCCAACAGTCTGGTGACAAGGTCAGTAAGCTGTTATCGCGACTGAACACCGACTTACCCATGGACGTCGAATACTGTTGAGAACAAGGATCTCAAACACCATCACCGAAGAACCGAACGCGTACAAGGACAAGATGATGAAGGCACGGAACCATCCCTCGCCAAAGATGTCGGTGACTATTAATGGTCAGTTGAATACCATGCGATAAGGAAAGTGCTCTTACATGGAGGAGCAGGCGCCTGTTCGGCATATGGAGCCCAGACATGCGAAGCGGTGCTGTTGGGAAGTTGAGGGTCAGGTTGGGGCTCTGGCTGAGGTTCGCCACTGGCATCGTCACTGTCGTGCTGGCGTGTGATGAAAAAGTAGATGGTCGAATTGGCAAAAGCGAAAACAGCAGTGATAGTGTAGAAGAGCGTAAAGTAGAACTGCTTGCGGAGGCTACCCATGTGCTTGGGGAGCGACATTCTTCGGATGAGCCATCCTTCCAAACCCCCCATGTGCCGATCATGATGGTGGGGATAGTACAGATGGGTGAATGTCCAAGACTAGAGAAGTCAGCAACAGCGAAGGCAATGCTCAGGCAAAACTCACGAAGGTCTTGAGCTGGTACAGAAAGACAAAGAACAGACTGATGTTGGCAAAGTCAAAGACGATGCGCCAATTGGAGAAGTCGCTTTGTTCGTGGATCTCGTAATTGAGGACGAGGATCCCCACGGCTGTGACAAGCGACAAAACAATTCCACGCAAGATAACAAGTACGTTCTGCGGAATGAATGACCACGGGGAATGAGAAGCTCGAAGGAAGGCAGGCTATAAGCCATCAAGTCAGCGAGGGGAAAGGATCCAAAGCATCGTGGAGATGACTTACATGATCCTGCATCACATTGGGGCTGGGGAGGCCATCGGCGTTCTGAAGGAGAGGTGCTGAATCCATCGCGAAGACTCAGCGGGAGCAGCAAAGAAGGTGAGGAGGGTGCAGATCGATGATCAAAAAGATGCGGTGAAACAAATGATTGCAGTGAGGTGATGCTGGAGCGAGGAGCCGATGAAACCAAGAAATGTAGGGGATCAGGCGTTGAAGAGGCGATGCTGAACGAGACAAAGATACGCGATGATGAAGCTGGGAAGAAGAGAAACGAGAGGACGAAGCCATCGTGGTAGGTAAGTGACGGCCAGCAGCTGAAGAAAGAGCTGTGATGTTAGCGAAGAAGGCAGTCACAACTGGAAGGCACATGAGAGGCGATGCGAGAAGGAAGGAGGCAAGAGTGAGAGGCCCTCACGTTTCGAGACCCTAAATTTATGAAGATTTCAGTATTATCAGCCGAGTCAATCAACTCAACTCATCGCAATGCTAGTTCTATCGTACATTCATCAATAATACAATTCGTTTATTCCTGCTTGGGCGCAGCGCTCTCGTGCCCTTCTCGCTCCATACCCTGGCAACCGGTAAGTCTACCTGCGACCTCTTCGACCTTTCCATATCCCTTCTCGTGGTTCGGGTCGTTCTGTGCTCGAAGCTCGCCGGCCTTCTTCATATCGGCAAGACCTGCTGCCTTGTCCTGCTCACCAGAGGCCTTCCATGGTTGAGACCCGGTAATGGCGCCAATGGTAGCCTGGAAGGTGTGAGTGAGAGGTCCTGAGGGGATCGAGAAGGACTTACCTCTGCGGCTCCCTTGACGTATTGGGCGTGGCTGCCGATGAGACCGGGCTGCTGGTTGTTGTTGTCGGCCATTTTGAGTGTCGTTATTGGTGTAAGTGCAGGTGCTTTGGTTGGTTCTGGTGAAGATCAAAATGCTTGGATCGGTAGAATTTGGAGATTACGAAGAAGAATGTAAACACAAGGAACAAGACCAGCAGAGACGACCATTTTAAATACCAAGCTCCTTACTCGCCTACAACGCCTATGACATCGATCTCATGCTTCACAAGCAGTCATGACATCACCTTCTTTCGAGCATGACACCCCCCGCGTTAGACCATTTATAGCGTCAAGGTCCCTGAAATTATGGGGACCATCTTGATCCAGCACCGCCACAAAACACCAGCCCCAAAATGCCACAGCTGTTCCAGACCAGGTGGCCCGTGCTCCTCGAGCTCCCATGAGCCAGATGTCCATTTCGCTCCAGCGCGAAAGTTGCATCGTGGAGTTGTCAAGCTCTACAACAACATCCCCTCGCCTCACGACACCCATATACAATCCCTAACCATGCTGTCGGCTCTTGGAAACCCGCGGCAAGCTGCTGCGCAGCTCATGAACTTTGCGCTCATCCTCTCTACGGCCTTCATGGTGCGAACGTGTCTTGTCCAGCGCCTGGACGAAAGCTAACCTGTCGCAGATGTGGAAAGGCCTCTCTGTTATCAGCGACTCACCGTCCCCGATCGTCGTCGTTCTATCTGGCTCCATGGAGCCCGCCTTCCAGCGAGGCGACCTCCTCTTCCTCTGGAACCGAAACCTAGTACAGGAGACCGAGATTGGCGAGGTTGTCGTTTACAACGTCAAGGACAAGGACATTCCTATTGTGCACCGAGTTGTACGCAAGTTTGGCAAGGGGTATGTTGTTTGTGCAGGAGTTGTGGGCAATGGCTAATGATGTGCAGTGACACCGCTCAGCTTCTCACCAAGGGAGACAACAACATGTCAGACGATACCGAGCTCTACGCCAAGAACCAGGACTACCTCGTACGAAGTGACATTATTGGAAGCGTTGTGGGATACATGCCATTCGTCGGTTACGTGACGATTCTTCTATCGGAATACCCTTGGCTCAAGACAGTGATGTTGGGATTTATGGGTCTCATGGTGGTTCTACAGCGAGAATAAATGGTGTATGCGATGGAAAGATCTTGGATATTATATATACAAAATGAGCGCTTACATTGTCGCCGAAGTAGCGCTAGGAGACGATTCGATTGATACCCATTGCATTCATTTCACAGAGCATATCGGTGATTTACCGACAGTGACGAAGGATCTCAATGGGACGTTTTGGTGCCAAGCCGGTAGAAGCGATGTATCAATGTCACATCATCCGTTGCCCGTCTTGGCCACCTCAGGCACTTGACCAAAGGCTAGGTAGGCATTACTTAGTGGGAGAGTACTCCATATGCCTAGAGATTTACGGAGTACAGCCTGGTCTTTCTTTGGGCCCAGTTCGACTGGCTTATTGAAAGGGACACTACCCTTAGGGAGCAAGACCTAAGTATAGGGTGATAAAATAAACTCCACAAAAGGTATCCTGAACTCATCCTAAATTTTAACCAAGTTACCTAAATCTTTTTATCAGTTAGGCTCAAGGTCCCCTAGACTACTTACAATAGCCCTATGAAATCGGCATTCAGGTTCGGCGATTTCCTCATACTGTCCCCTGGTAGGTCTAATCTTAGCTGCAACTAGACCCATACCCAAAGCGGCTAACCATGAGGTTCTCAACGGCGGCCGCCAAGGATGAAAGGAAATTTTCGCTTTGTTTCTTCTGTTAGTGGCGTTTTCGAAAGATGTTGGTTTCTATTCCCGACAATTCGTGCGTTTACCTGCATCATGATCCCATTCTCAGCCATGGATGTTTCATGTTTAAAAAAGACTTGAATGAAGGACCTCAAGAAACATAGAGCCAACATCCAATGCAACCGTGGCTTTACCTTTACAGCAGATTTTACTCCGGAACCAGAAGAGGTAGCTTTGGTACTAACCATGGCTCTTCAATCCCCGTCCCGTAGGGCACTCAAACAAATCGCCATTCCTGTAACCGACAAGCCCCTTAGATCACCATCCATGGATCATGACCTCCACTCATCGCGCTACTCCTTGCCGAGGGACTAACGCGGTTTTACTCCTTGCAAGGCCCAGGGGTTCTGATCCAACGCCTCAATCTCGAATAATGGCCCGGGGGTTTCGCAGCTGGAAGCGAGCTAATAGTTCCTTTTTCTCTTCAATAATAAAGTCTGTCTTACCCTTCTTTTCGCACAAGGCTCTTCTTTTTCGTTTCCGGTCATTCATTCGTTCGTTCGTTCCATTCGCTTTTTACACTCGTTATCGCTGTGCGCTACCTTCATTCCCGGGGCGCGTCCTTTCGTTCCATTTTATATTTTATTAAATCCGTCGTATTTCGTACAATGGCACCTGAATCCTCTACCCAAACTGATCCTGCGCCAGCAGCTTCTCCCGCTGTTCCTCCCAATGCGCAACATGCCCCTCAGACGTACGCTCAGCAGCAACAGCAGCAACCTGGCTTCCAGCAAGACCCTCGCAGCTATGGACCCCCTTACGCGCCGTACCCGCAACAGCCTGCTCAGCAGCAATGGACGCCCCCTCGGGTCGCCGAGTCCAAGGCCTGGATGATCACCAAGCTCACCCTCCACGGGATTGATATCGTTTGCTGTATTGTTGGACTTGGTCTTACGGGCGCGCTCAGAAATACTGAGACACTGGGTCTGGTCGCGCTCGGTGCTTGTCCACTTGTACGGTCTCCAACCCCCCTTGATTTGATGTCATGTACTTACACTCTCTAGTTCGTCGTAGCTATGATCTGGGATATCGCCGAACTGGCCACTCGTTTCGGTCGCAAATGGAAGGCTGGAATTCACCCTGGCGCCCACGTCGCCATCTCCCTCTTCATCTGGCTAGGTGCCGCTATCGTCGGCGGTCTCGAGAGCACTTTCAGCGCATACTATAGCGAGTTCGATTACCTCGACGAAGACTGCGAATACAATTCTGCACGAGGACGATACATTTGCACAAGCAGCGGCAAGGTTAGCAGCAAACGCACGCTTTTTATTGCGCTGTCAGTTTTTACCTGCCTCATCTGGCTCTGGCACTTCATCCTATTCGTCGGCGCGTGTATCGATACTCAGAAGCGAAACGCCGCAATGAGACGACCTGTTACAATGGTGTTCGGGGGACCGGCTTACTGGGGCCCCGGAGCACAAGGTTTCCAGCAGGTGCCTCAGTATTACGGACCTCCTCAAGGGCAGAATATCCCCATGCAGAACTGGGCACCACCACAAATGGGAAATGGCAAGGAACCTATGGCAGCAACTCAGCCTGCAGCGGAGCGCTACGCTTGAGAAGCTGGAGGATAACTGATTAGATCTGAGAAAATGGGAAGAATAATGTAAAGCATGTAAAATGATGCCAAGATAAATAAATAAAAGACAAAAACTCTTTCTTTCCCTAGAAGCATCATGAAGTCTTCCAAAGCTCTGTACCATAAGCGGATCGAAGGCTGTCAAATCCTGTGCTTCGTTACAAGTTTGTTTGATTGCCTCGACCAAGACGTGATCAGTTGGCTCCTGGTGTGAATCCTGGAGCGATGCCCACCTTCAGTTCTCCAATCTGATGCCCGTTGAAAAGTTGAACACCTATTGATCGTAGATGGTTAGTGTCTGCGGCGTAGGGTGCCAAATTTGCGGATCTCGGCGTGGAAGGCAGCTTGAAAGTTGGACAGTGTAACAAAAGAAAAGACTCACATTTCATGTTTAGGCCGTCAATGGTCAATACCAACTCATAAGGGACCTTCTAGTATAAATCCATGGGGCGATTGTCACTAGGGTCCTGCACTCCCCCTTTCGCAAACAGCAACGGCCGGCGTAGTAGGCGGGATGTCTTGACCCTAGTTGTATTTGTCAGTGACCAACTCTTCTGTGGTGCAAACAGTAAAGGCTTGCCTTGTTCGTAATCCATTGAATGGCTGGTACAAATAGCTCCCGTTTCATCTCAAAGCCCTCGATACTCGGCTGTCCCGCATGCTTGGGAAGCTCAAAGGGCTCATCATAACGGATACCGTAGCTGCAACCTGCGATTCTAGTAGGGCCGTAGAGCTTGTTCAGAGCTCTTAGAACACCCCCCGAGGAAACAGCATCGATTGTTGTGAGCCTGTCTTTATCATGAGTTTCTGGCCATTAAGAGGGGGGGTGGCGGGTTGGATCTGACCGCTCCCGCTCGTCGGGGACATATAACGCAGTATCGGAATCGTGTGCATCGTTGAAGCTTGCCAGCGCCTTGCGGAGATGAGCTCGTAAGGGCTTTGATTCCCCAAAGCCGCCCATCAAGACGACATGCTAGTTTCTCTTAGTTCAGTCACACCCCAGCAAACATTAACGCTACCCACGTCGGGTATCAGGCCACGTTGTGCCGTGGCTTGTAGCTGCTTCGTCACAAGCATAGACACGTCTTCACATACATGTCTGTAGATGCTGTTCAATCTCTCACTATTAAGATGGTTAGACCAAACTTATTTGGTGACTGGGCTAGCGGTAAAGTACTTACGCCTGTATTGTCAATCGATTAGGGCAAGGTGGTTGATTGTCTCTCGCCTGGTTCCGACTCCCGGGGTCGGACCGAAGCCCGAAGACCTCGAACTCCAAATCTTTGCTTTTCTGAGAGACAACCCACCCAGGCTTGACGAGGTACTCAAAGTCATGGACTGCCAACTTGCGGATGTGAACTTCTAGAGTTACGCCACCTTCATTCAAATAGTCATGGTTTGCAAGGAGACTCTCTAGGAGTTTCCGGAATCCATTGTTCAGTGCATCGGAACCACAGTTACCACCTAGAGAAAATACTCAGTCAGAACAGCCCACCACAGGTACAGTATAGGCTACTTGCCGCTATGATGCGCCAGCTGTCTCTCGAGCCGAAGAGGAACATTGCGAGTGACAGTATAACTTAAGGCGTCGCACGTACCTCCGCCTGCGTCAAGGATCGTGAAAACGTCTCCCTCCTATAACTGGTCAGTTTGTTGACAAAATTTCCAAGCCAAGAATTTGGTTACCTCGATTATTGAAAGGCCAGAGAGTAGCCACGTAGCTGCAGCTTCTGGTTCTGTTATCATAAACACTCTAGTGACACAGTCGTAGCCAAAGTCAATATCCCAGCTTTGAATCTTTGCACAATCCCAGTCTGCTCCTTTCTTTGTTGTCAGAGTTTTGGGTGTCCGCAGGTTTACGTCCGCCAATTCACTGTTGCTCCTCTAGTGTGGTTCCATTACATATGCAGATATCCGGTGCCTGTGAAACAAAGAAACGCCACTGGCATTCGTCAAACAAAGGAACCAACAGCTCGCGATTATCAACAAAGCCGAAAGCCATTCACAAGACTTATCCCAAGCGTCACCTTTACAACTTTACAAATTCACAACTTACTGGATAGACTCATCACGATGGATCCAAATACCCCACGTAGTCCAAAGAGAACCAACGAAAGCTCGTACAACTTAAGAAAAAGAACCAAGACAGTCCAGTACGCAGATAACCCCCCAAGGAAGGGATCCGACAAGAAGCGCGTTCCTGGGAGAAGGCGACAAAGGCAGCAGAGAATGTGGGAACATGACGAGACCTGCCAGCTTCTAGCCCACTTCCAATGGAGCTTTAGCAATGGCGTTGATTTCTGGACTACGGCGTTTCCCAAATTCCAAGACACTGTCCAACGAGCCTTCACCAATGACCAGGCGAAGAAACAGCTGCAGCATCTATCGAGCCAGCATGGCCAGATGGAAGGCGATGATGGCTATGCCAACTTGCTCGAATCTGGCCTCGATTCCTTGAACCTACCAGACGAGATCGCCAGGAACGTTGATCAGTTCTTGAACCGTATACCCGACGTCAGCGCTGGCCAGTCTGCAGACGATGCGCGTTTGGACTCTCCAGAGAAGTTGAAAGCCGTGAGTATGACCGCGTCAAGTCAATAATACCACTCTTGTCTCATCTCGTGCTGATGAACATGCGGTTACAGATATTGCCGGACGAAGAAGGCGCTGCAACCGCTGGCCTCGTTGATCAAGTCTCCTCTGTAGACCCCGGTCAAATAACAGCAGCGCAACAGTCATCTCAAGCTTCATCGCCCCTCGGCTCGATTAACCAACTTGTCGAGAACTCATCCCCAAAGAGGGGTGAAGCTTCCGTCGAGAAAGGCTTCGCCGATTCCCTACCGCTCACTAGAAGAGAAATAGTGGAAATAGAAACCTGATTAATTGCGTCGCTGATCGAAAATGGGCGGCTCAAGAAAGAGCTCAAGCAACATTACAAACCCGACGCCCGCGTGTTGCACACACTTCAGCAATTTCTGGAGTCTACACACGTGAGGGCCGGACGCAGCAGAACCTTCAACGCCAACGATCCAGGTATGAGCTCAAAAGAAATCTCCGGGGCATACGCGAGCTTGTTTTACAATATGCAAAATGCATGTTCTCAAGCATGCCGACATGACTCAGAAGCACCAGACAAACAAGCCTCTTGCAGTGATCTCGTCGAGTCCTGGGCTCTTGTTACCTTTAAGAGAAACCTGAAAGATTGCATTTCTCAAGTCAGAGAGTCCAAGCTTTCGAAAGACAAGTTGCTCCTAGGACTAGTAGGTTCAGCAGTTATCGAAATGGTATTCGAGCCAGCCTTCCCAGCATTCATTCAAGTGCCCAATCCTGTGGCGGAAGCCTATCGGGAGCTCATCCTTGATAGCTGTAAGTGCTTGCAGCATTGAGGAAGAGCATGGCTAATCCATGATCCAGCGGGTCCCACTGAGCTTCATGAAGCAGACAGCAATGTTCTAACAAATCTCATCAGGAAGCATGAGCCCGAAATCATCAAAAGAAAGGTTGATGAACTGGATCTTATCCTTCATAAACACTTGGATTTCTTCTTCGTATCTCCAAATGGCGAGACTGAAGACCAAGAAGAAGCGTCAAGGCAAGATGACGTTTTCACTTTGTTTCTCACAATGGCGCTGGAGTTCAAGATCGAACTCACATCGAACACCACGCGACCGAAGTTCTTCTACTATGCACCGGATGAAGCCTTTGATGATACACGTATGGAGCGATGCATGTTTGCGGATCGTGAAAAAAACACCATCAAAGCCTGCTTGTTCCCTCTTCTCTTATTCTCGCCGGAAACACCAACTTTGAAGGAGAATGTGCTCGACTACAATACCAAATACAGCACGTACTTCACAAGGATATTCGAGGGAAGCCATCTTGATCTGAAATTGGCGGCAAAGGCAATCGTGCTGACCTAGGGCTGGGTGAGGGAGAACAATGGAGAGGGTCTGACAGGAATCCTTTTGTATGCGAGATGAAATTTGTAGACACTACTTTCTTTATTTATCGTCATGTTGAACTGAAATGTTCCTTTTTATAAATATCCGTGGCTTAGTCTCAGGTGAAACGTTTCAGCAAGTATTCTTTTTCGTGAATTAGGACCGCGGTAATACAAGAAGTTGCTGGCCTTTTGGCTTCTGAGAGAGAATATCTTGCCTGTCCTGATAGCGGATCGCTGAGTAGCTGTCTGGCTGTGCGTTAGCCGCTGCCGTGATCAGGCGTTCAAGGTGTGGAGTTACGTAGGACTGGTGAAGGTGGAAACAAATTAACCAACGCGACAGCAGATCCACGGTGAGGGAAGATTAAAGCCGCTTGCATCATAGAAAATCACGCATGATCTCCCGTCCCATTTTCCACTGGAACTTGACCATACCATATGGCAGTTTCGTCTGTAGCAAGATGAGTGCTGAGATAACGGGATGCAAGCAAGCTTAAGAGTAAGCCAGACATCGAAGTGGGAGTTTCTGCAGAACAGAGACCCCTAAGGAGGTGGAAGGTTGGGTCTCTAAATAGCTACTAATCTATGCCTAGTGCTGTAGCCAGTGTGCATGGTGCGTGCTAGTAGTATATGGTAAAATACTGATATATGGCAACTGATGGCGATGGGGTGAACCTTTTGTCAACACATTGCGAAGAGGAGAGTGCGCGTCGCCGTGACAGTAGTTCAGTGGCTCACGGCCAAGACACCAGGATCCTGTCGATTCAGCTTATTGTAAGAAGTCACCAAGTTTAAGATTAATCTATCAACCTGTTCAGAGTGCACACCCTGCCCAAACGATGGGTTGTTCTCGTCATAAGTCCGACTCGCCATACTTTCAGGCGAAAGTGCAAGAAGAGTACGAGAAGTCAAATCATCATGATTTACATCAAGAAGAGCCTGAAAAGCGGTCATCTATAGTCTGGACCATAAAACTTCCATCCGTAGGCTTCAATTTCGGTTCGTCAAGAGATATCTGTGTGATGATGTGTGCATCCTTGCGTGTCCAAAGAAACTCATTCCTGTGCTGTCTCGTTTGACTCTTAGCTAATGATGTTTGAAAGTAAAAAGCTATACTAAGTATTGGAAAGCGATGTGAAGCTTATTTCGCAGCCAATGATAGATTGGTAGCCTGAAGTCTATTACACTTGAGCTATATTCCAGTGAGTCATGGCAAACCAAGCCGTTCACGTGTACAATTTCACGAACTCACGGCAGATCGAGTGAACATGGGCCCTGCAACGTGACTAATGTGGGTTCTTCAACTCTGTTCCGTCCTCTATTTCAGTACGCGTCTTCCCATTTTGCAGAACCGCAAAATTTCTCCCTGCAAACTTCTCTCACCATTCTGTTGTCTCATATTTTGACCTTTCTTTTCATTCGCCACCATGGTTTCTCTCGAACCACGACTGGGTAAATGGTGCCAGTTTCGTTTCAAAAATCTGACGCTCAATGTCCCTATCACAAAAATCACAAATACTGGAACCCTTAGTCTACTATTCAAGGACAAGGATGAATGCGAGATGAAAGACGTAGACGGGCCATCTGGTCGCGTCTTTGTGAACTATTTAATGTCACACACTTATGAAGTCGACTACGAGACCGCAGAGGAAGACGAGGATATGGCTTTGAGAGAGTACAAGATTGCACTCAAGGCCTGGGCTATCGGACGCATGTATGACATCGACGGTCTAGTTGTCCTAGCCAGCGGCCATGCTGTCAAGTTGGCTGAGTTACTGCATCCTGTTCCGGCACTGGTGGCGACAGTTGATACTCCCTTGGTGATGGAGCATATCACCGGCATCATCCACGGAATCGACTATCTTACTGAGAAGCTCCTGCAGAGCGTGACAAGACAAGGGGCGACAGATCTTCTCTTGCTCGTGCAACCTCCCAAAACAGTGGGTTGGCTGTGGGCGACGGTCCAGTTGATGCGGAAAGCCCAGGGTTTAGGTCTGGAACGAGGCTGGTATCTGATTCGCGAGACCCTTCCAACCCTTATGCCGGGATTGCAAGAATGTCTACCGCTTCTAGACGAAATCAGACAACTCACACGAGAAATTGAGTATGGGGCTCCTGAAGCTATTGACCCCTTCGATTACGATGACGATGCCGTGGAGCACGTTCTGAATCCATTCAATCACTGGATCCCAGATGCCAAGCTCAAATGTGGAAAAGCCATTCGCGCCATGGTCAGAAAATTCAACAGTAGCCAGAGGATCGGCACCCGCAATAAGGAGAAGCCGGCCGAGAGGGGCACGTACCTTTTTACTATTCATTCTATTTCATCAGATCATCTTGAAGATGATAAAAGGACAACAAGTTCATTCAAACATCAAGCCCAGCATCTCATTTCAGACGAGAGTACATGCAGCTGGAACTGTCCCACCCCTTCTCACATTTGGGAGTGAGACAAGAGGTATAGGATGGGTGTCTACATCGGGCAACACTCATACCTTCTTCTGGCTCGACTAGTGCATCACATATGCATACACACCACGACTCAGCCTAACAGTCCTTGTATTTGGAGTCAGAGGCGACACAAGAGTCGACATATTCAGACATTTCTACCTTTCTTCACCCCCACATCAGAGATGCCCATGCAGCAACTCGGTCACAAAATCACAACAAGTCAGCCCAGTGCTTCTGGATGATGCATCACACACATAAAACAACAAAGCTTATCTTTCAACATAGACTGTTGGAAATATTCTACATCAATTCAGGATATGGCTATTGCCACTTGAAAGACGATTTACGAGATACATCTTTTTATAAGCACATGAGCGCGAGAGTTATTGGATTTCTGTTTACCAGCAAGCCAGATATAATGATAATGATACACATGATTAAGTTGTCTGAGATGTTTGTTGTATGGGATGTGAAAATGATGGTAGAACGATCGTGACAGACAACATGCTTCAAAATGCCATATCTTGGCCCTAAGTGGAGTCTCAAACCAGTAAAACAGGGGGTTAAACAACTACCTAGGCACTCCCGTCACTACAATACTAGTATCCGTTTGTTGTAACACTGGCACGGGCTGCCAAGCAGAGTTGAGCAGCTTTTAGAAAACCAGGTGTGATTCACGAGCTCCACTAGACACTAGCACTAGGACCAAACGCCAAACACCTCATAAGTCTTCCGAGATCTGCCTCTCACTCCCGCATCTCTTCTCTCTTGCACCTCAGATTTCTTCACTGGTGCGTTTCTTGACCCTTTCACCAACCCACGAAACTCGGTGCAAGATGGCGGACTACAGTGTCGCCGCACCAACACGCTCGTGAGTACTTGCTTATCCGGAATGAGACTTGTTCTAATAATCGAGCAGGCCTTACGCCAGTGGTATCTGTGCTGTTTACTTCTCAGAGAAGGGCCCTCTGTACATCCACAACTCACTCCTCACTATCGACATGTTCAAAGTTGCAAAGATTCGAGCTGAAGATTCTCATGTTGTGGGGAAGCTGTGGCTGAACGACATCGCGATCGATGCAGGCCATGTCATCATTCACTACCTCGTCACGGGTACCTATCAGTGCCTCCAGCACAAGAAGGAAGAAGAAAAAGATGAGAAGGACTTTTCAGCCGAGTTCGCGACTGCTATTTGTGTCTACGTCGCTGCCGACAATCTGCCCTTGCCTGCCCTCCGTGAAATGGCTAAAGAGGAGATCCTTCGCATCGGCAACTGGCTTAGCATCCCTGCCTTGATCAAAGTCATGGAAGAAGCCGCCCTGTCGTTTAAGACGTACCCCGGAATTGCCGCTTTTGTCGAATCGCGACTTTTGTCCTTCTCTCAAACCGCAGCTATGGATGGCGGCGAAGACCATGTTGACGAGACACTGCTTGCGCTGGGTGCTCCGGATACTTTGAGCCAGGTCGTACTGCGCAGCGTCCTGCTTTCTAAGGCTTCCCGAGGCCTTCAGATGGAATCACCAACCTACAAATATTCATGGGACAATCCTGAAATCGAACTGCGCCCTACCAAACAAGCCATGGAATGGGCCGAAAATATTTCGTTCCGAAACGCTGTAGCTGCTCGCCACGAAAAAGAAAATCTCCACCCACAGAAGCCCAAGGCGAAACAGAATGGGGAGAACCCACGCTGGGGTTGGCAGCGAGTTGGAGAAGACAAAGCCGAAAAGGGAGTTGAGCAAGTTGCAAGTGGGAGAAAGTGGAACGCTCCGCGTTGGGATGCAGACGATTGGCCCGCCCTACCGTCAGTTTCTGAGGAAGGTTAGTAACATTTTCACAAGACCTTGAGTCGATCAAGCTGCTGTGTATCCAAAGCCAATGCTAATTGCGGCAGTCGTTGATGCTCACGAACACGCGCCCGGTTTCTCCCAGGGGTGGGGTGAAGTTCCCAAGGCCCAGGCTTTCAAGCGATACGACCAATGCGACAGTCTGACCGACGGACCTCAACCCTGGACTGATCAGCTCACACCTGGCTCCAGTCAGAACTCGCCAGAGTACGGAGCGGCCGTCGACTGGTAATAGGGCTTTCAGTCAACGCAGGATTGTGGAAGGAATGGTAGATTCGAGATCAATGGGGTTTCATATGGAGATCAGTATTGGAAGGCAATGAAGGGCACAGTAGGCTAGCTCGTGATACATCGAATCTCCCCTCGATCACAGCTCGCTTGCTATCGTGGTTGTCGTGAATCTGATCCGCTGAAAGCACGTGACTAGGGTGACTTCCTTCAGCGAGAAGTAAGCAGTTCATGTCAAAACACAACAAATATGAACTTTTAACAATAAACCTAGTTAAAGAGAACCAACGATATTATGCAGTCATAAATTAATCGATATTCCATTGTGCTGCTGAGGGTGTGGTAGTGACGTTAGCTCAATTACTCATCCAGTGGATTTTCCAGCTGCTAAGGCACGTGATCGTCGTCTTCCACAGGTCACCACTCGGACAGCAAAAGATACAGTTGGCACACAAAATGCGAGACCAGGAGAAGAATAATCTCCAGTATTGCCCCTTTAGAGTGGCTAAGCATGGATTGGCTTATCGCAAGGTGGCGCGGCTGAAAGGTTTGTGCGGAAGTAGGTTTTCAGTAAGCGAGAGGATACAGAGAAAATGATGATTCATGTCTATTGCCTCAATCTAATCTGTGACTCATAAGAGCATGCGTGGCCATGCATGTACCATACTTGCGCGGTTTTGGCGTTATTGGCTACCGCCTCATTTCTACCTTCATAGGCGCACTTTGACTCCAGTGGCTGGAGGGTTCTCAAAGTTCGAACAGATAAACTTTTTCACAGTCAAATTCGGAGTCAAGTCATTCAATGCGAGGCTGTCAGTGATTTGTTCTCCTCAAGCAAACAGTCTTTATGAGCTAGAGGTCGCCTAGGGGAGGACAGAAAAATCAGGACCTTGACCCTAAGTGATAAAAATATTAGGTAAATTTAGCCTAAGCTTAGGAGGCTCTCTTCTAAGTTTATTTTAATAACTTACATTAAAGTTTGGTATTTTCTTGCCACATGAGGGCCGCCCAATGATAAGAAAAGTGGCCAATGGCGTCTCTGAACTTTGAGACAAAGTCAAGCTAGAAGAGAAGAGTCGAAACATCGTCATCGAGGTATTTATTACATGACATGCCCCGTGTAGCCGCTGGATCATTCTCTTCTCTTCTCATCCACATCAAACCTTCAGCGTACCACGCTAACAAATTCACCCAGCAAACAAAAACACCAAGTCTTTTCGATCATGAACACGCCAATTTCCACAAGCTTGCCGGGCAGTCAAGGCTCCCTAGTCGCCATCGAAGTTCAGGAAAAAAAAGTCTTTCACGTCGACTTGACGAAGATCCAGAAATACCCGAAGCTTTACACGCAGCTCTATGATACTCCGCCATCGTATCCATATCCCTCCTACCATAACGGACCTCAGTACTACCTCAATTTGCACAAACTGCCTCAAGGTTCCGGACACCTACTGTGGGAGTATCTGTCATTTGGGACGTTTACTCGCCTCCGGGGCTATCATTCCGAGACAACGCAAGAATGGTACTTTAAAGACATTTTTCACCTACATAATCTTGCAAACAAGTTCGACATGGAGCACCTCAAGTCGGAGTCCGCGAAAGAGATCTTCCGCAAGGCTCAACAGATGGGCCTCATGGAACTAACCAACCTCCTTGAAGAATTGAACTACCAGTCTGACTTGTTTCCAAGTCTTTCCGTGTACTTGGAGAAGCGACTGGTTGGCTCCGCTTTGGATTACTATCAGGGAGGCAGCCAAAGGGCACTGGCCGAACTACAGGCCAAGCCATCACTCTCAGTCGCCCAGATACTCTTGAAAGCACTCATAGAGATTAGCGAATCTGGGTGCAAGTTGGGTGAAAAGAACTCCACGTCGAACGAGGTGTATACAAGGAAGCTCGATGAGACAACGGCTGCTTCTGATATTCTCGGTTGGGATGAGCCCAAGGTCCCCGATACGAGGTGGATCAACCCGAATGGTGAAATTACGGGAGTGAGAAAGTCAGTTGATATTCGATTCTTCGGTGCCGCTGCCAAGCAGGCGACCAGAAGGGAGAAAACCAACTCTCCCGAACCGCCATTTGAGCGAGCAGCCGCGCGCGAACCAACTCTCGATGTTGTCGCCATGACTTATGCTCAGCCGCTTCCTACTTTGGTTAGATGTAATCTACCTATGCCCCTCCCGCTACCCAGAGATGCATCAACGACTTTGAGTTATAGAAGCGCCCCTTACTCTCGCAGTTTAACAATACCAGAGATTCAAGTGGAACGGACAACGAAAGCTGTGGGTTACCCAGAGCTGACACTAACTGGATCCGAGGGGAATGTACCCGAATACAAGATAACCTCCCTTGACACACCTCGGCGATCCTCGAGATCTTCTTCGAATACCTTGGAAGGCAGCCCTGTTCAAGTAGGACCCATGGATTGGGATGTTGAATATGACTATGACTCCTAGACATAGTCCTCGAGATTTGGTTAAGACTTGTGATTGGAAAAAACGGATATACAGATTGAGTTGGATTAAAGGGAGAGATGGAATCGGGACCTACGATACAACGAGGACGATAGTCTGGGGGATTCCCTCTGATCTCTTCACTACTTTCTGTCAGATCCCCCCGTGGTTTATTCTGGTGGATCTGGTAGCTGTAGATCCTGTATGAATGACTGCCACCTATAGGGTTAAGCTTCACGCTGCGAACACAGGTGATGAATGAGAAAATGATATACTGTTGATCATGAGGTCGCAGATTGCCCGTGACAATAGTGATAGATATGATATAGCCAGAAAATAAAACGCACAAGTCTTGGACAGATTGAACTACAACTTGGCGTCATAGGTAAGTAAGCCTCGAATTTGAAGAATGATCATGAACACTAAAGTGGAGGGAAACCCTAAGCATAAGCCTTCATGCACCAGGACATTCTGTGCCTTATTGAGTGAGGTAGGACGAAGAACCGCAGTGAAGCCTATTTCCATCGTTATACCAAATGACACTGTCACTGACCTCTTTGAGACAAAAATGGAAAGATATACGTAAAGCTTAGTTATCCTCAGTGAGGTTAATTCGTACTTGAAACCTGTGGCTCTTGATAAACTTCAGAATCTTCGTCCAAGAGGTGGCAAAGTTTGGCGCCCCAGCACAATGGGTACGAGACACACATGCTTTTGACCCCGCAACAAATCGAATCTGCTGGAACGCTCAGAGAATTCTGTGGGCATTTGAGCTTCAGATAATCGTGTGTGGCTTCGGGGGCTGAAGGTCTTTGGGCCACAGAGTTCACCAGAGGTGAGTGTCGAAGTCATATCACCAAGCCCACTACATGATTGGGTGGAGGGTGAGATACTTTGTATTACGTGGATGGTGTCTTGAGCTTCTATGATGCGGGAAATCTTATTACACATATATAATCCACAAACTGCCCCCCGTAAGTGCCCCCTCAAACCTCTTCTTTTCATAATCTTCTTCTTTTTCTTACCTTGTTCGATGGGTAATAGCTCGAGCGCCATATCCCAACGTCCAATCACCATGTCTCAAAATCTGCCAGCTCATTTCATCACGTCGTAAGTACAGTAGACTAACATGCATCCTTTGAAGCTAACGAACATGTAGACCCTACGCAGACACCTTTGCCAAGGTCTTGTTAAAGGGAAATTCGATCACGTGGGTCCACAGAGGAGTCATCCCAGGCCATGTTCTATCGAGCGAGACTACAGAAGAACTTGGATCCAAGTCACCTTCGCCGATCTTGGATATGCAGAACATTGGAAATGACACAGCCCACGTCATCATCCATTTCTTCTACACGAAGCAGTATAACTGTATCAAACCCTGGGGTATCTATGGCGATACAGCGAAGGGCTATGAGCTCAAGGTATCGAATTCAGTCATTGAAGCCGCTAGAAAGATGAGACTGCCTGCTTTGGCAGACCTGGCAAAGAGACATTACATGCGTGTCTGCCGTGAAATGGATTTCTTGAATCTCGTCGCCATCTTGGGAAAGATGAACATTGACACCAAAAACTTCCCCGAACTTGCGCAGCATATCTCACTTCACCTCGAAAAGGTGCTTTCGGACCCCTACAGCGAAGTTGCATCTGACTTCCTGAGCCAGACTACTTCAAACAGTATTACGGATATACTTGTTCGAAAGTTGCTCATGAATGCCCGGGATAAGCTAGCTAGTGAACCCAAAGCAAAGGTTGAGCCCGGAAATGAAACACAAGACATTCCTACGAGAACACAACCTCCTTCGCAGGATGCTGTCACTGCGGAGCCCGAACCGGCACCATTCCAATGGCAGCGTCGGACTCAGCAACCTCAGGAGGAGGTCCCGAAGAACCCGCAGCCAGATGAAAAAGGCAAGGGACCAGCCGTTTCTAAACCGGAAACATATGTTTGGAAGCTCCGCGAAAAGGCAATTCCTCACCACGAGTCTCGTGCTGCAAACGGGCAAGAGGGAGCTCAATCTGGGCCTTCAAGGGTGAGAGCTGACTGCGGCCCTAGCCCTGAACTTGCGGCTTGCATCGCACACATGAAGCGCTTTGTCGGTAAGTGAATACATAATTCAATGCGTTGATTGCAGCTAACTAATCGTTTAGAGGTTGAGAGATCGTCGGCTGTTGACTGGGAGGTACCCAAGTCCGAGACCGAGAAGTCCGAAAAGTCAGAGAGTGAACAGACAGAGTCTACCGTCGTTGATTCTGACGATGAGGGAATCCTTGTTGAGTCGGAGACCCAAACTACTACGACACCAAACACGGATGATTCGCGTAAAACATACGGGATGAATTTCTTCCACGCGCCCAACGGTTGGTAATGGCACTATGAGTAGTCTAGGTTTTTGAGCTGTGACGGGCGTTGTATATGTTGGCCAAGGGACACCGACGTGGGATCCTTATGCTTTAGGATAGTCGCTTACTACTGAAGCTTGGGGCAGTGGACAGAGACACCCGCCTTATCCGCCAGTTCGGCTCTAGATTGGAAAATACAATATATCGTTTGACCATGGTGCCCATCATTAAATATTGTGAAATGCGATACCGGGAGCGTTTGCTGAGGACACAAGATTCTTTCAGTGAAGCGCTATCAAATATCCTTTACGACGCCTGCTTTGCATGTCATGTGGAGAGTGTCGAGGTCAAAGGACGGCGTGTTCAAAGCTCTCAATTTGCTGATATGTCAAGTGATCAAGTGGCCTCACTAGACTTCACTCCTTACCTGCAAAGGTAATCTAAACACCAGCTGCTTCCTCAGATCAGTCGAGTAGTTCCCTAGAAGTCTGAGTAGTTCTCACAGTAGTATAAATGTTAGGCATGAATCAAAGCTGGAGACTTCGATCTCGGTGGGCAGAAGTCCGACCACAGCAGTGATCTAGTTGGCACTATGCATTTCATAATCGCTTATTTGTCCATAATACAAGGGTTTAAAATGTGTTTCCAATTACTGTACAGTTTAGGCGCCACTGGACCTGTCTACTGATGGAGTTATTGGGTGATGCGGGAGGCCTACCAGGATGCGTCATAGACAACACCAACATGACAAGAACTTTCAACAGCAGAGAAACCCTCTTTTACCCCTCTTCTTGTTTCTTTGGAATGTATCTACATCATCTGGAATCAAACAGTCTAAGGTCATGGATCGAGGCGATATGAAGTTCACAGAAAAGTCGTACGTGCTCTGACCTACACTATGAAATAGCCAAGAGACTAACAAAGGGACAAGCCAATACACCGGAGACGTTTGTCACATCCTCTTCCGGTCCCAAGGGCCCCTTCTTATCCCCAGAACGATCCTCAAAAAATGCCCAAAACTTGCTGCACGACTGGACAAGAAGCACATCTTCTCCAAGCCACTTGAGACTGTCGATATCGAAGAGTACCCGTTCTCAGTTGGGCACATAATCATTCATTATCTGATCACCGACAAGTATCAGTGCCTAAAACCCGAGGGAGAAACAGAAGATGAGACAAACTGCTCAGAGCTTGCCACTGCCTTTGAGGCTCATGCTGCCGCCGTTGATCTGGATCTTCCTTGTCTTCAACTCTTGGCATCTTCTGAGATGAGAAGACTGGAAGGGAAACTGAATCTAGTCTTGATCAGTCGGACACTGAACGACACCGAGCTACCACTCAATTTGTATCCGAAGATTGCGGAAAACTTCGTATCATGCGTCATGAGATTGTCAGCATCTCCCCCGAAGGGGTGCAAAGAAGAAATGATGAACCAGCTTGGCGTTCCAGAGAATGTTGCTATGGTGCTAGTCCAATGCGTTCTTCGGTTTAAAGGCATTGGATTTACTCAAGACCATGCCAAAGAGACTGACCTAGGTGATGAGAAGGACTTGGACACAAGTCAACTCGCGCAGGAAGAACGTGAGCCTTTGATAGTCCTGGAGGCTTTCGACCAGGAAAACTCTCAGAAATGTCAATCAACGATTGGGAGGGGTTTTAATGAGAAGATGGCTAGGGAAAGCTTCGCCAAGACCATTCATGAGTCCTGGGAGGCTGGTGGTGGAAGCCCATCGTCTCTACAAGACGCTCGTCTTCAAGACCTCCAAAATGTCTCTGCCAAGCTTGCTGAAGACCTGGATACCTGCAGAAAAGATCTGGCAGCCTCAAGAGAGCTCTCGCAACAGTTGGCGGTAGAAGGAAAAGCCATTATGGAGAGACTGGTTTTGGAGCTTGAGATACAAAGCATACTTGAACGCCAAACACAACAAAACGGATTTGTATCTCTGAGTGACCGAGTTCGACTGAGGTCTGCGCGATCTCGCAGCTGCGATCTCAGTGCTGCGGCTTCTGTCCATACTCTGGATGCTAAAGGCTTCGGGCCGATTGGTCCAAACCAGGAAGAAAAGGACCGGTGTGATGACGGTAAGTCAGCGAGTTGGTTATATGATTCGGTCTAACAATCTCGAAGATGGCACTCAAACACCGACCTGCAACGGAAGATACCGTCGTCAATCATCCAATGTGAAGGGAGCGAAAGATGGGCTAGAAGAAGTCTGTGAACGTCTGCGTGAGTTTAATAAGACGAAGAATCAAAAGGGTGAGAATGAAATTTGCATAACTAATACATATAATAGAAGACTTCGCGTCTGAGACTACAAGCACGTCTGGGCAGGTTACGCCCCCTTCAGCTTCAAGCTCTGAGTCAGAGGTTGATGAGGATTATGAGAAGTAGTTTGAGAAGGCTGAAGATCTGGAGTCGAGAAAGTTCAACAATCGATCGATTCTGGATCCTAATTCTAGAAATATGTAGAGAGTATGGCCCAAATTGAACCTGAAGTTTTGTATGTGTTCTGAAAAAGCGAGCATTGACAGTTACGACCCCAACACAGTTCGGTCCGTAGCATCCTCTCCTAGGCCAACTTCCCATAGTCTGTAACGACTGTTCAGCTTATGGAATGCAATGTATCCGAGGAGGTGAGAGTTTAATAGTTTGAGGTACGGCTCTCGATCTTTCAGTACAAGTCGCACTACAAAAGCAGTTAGTCAATGTAGAAATAAGGACCAGTATGCACTCACTTTTCTGGACCTTCGTCGTTATCTCATCTACAATCTCTTCAAAGACGGAATGGGGGCCTTTGTCTTCATACCATGCTCTGTTATGGATATAATTATGAGTTTCACCAGCCTTTTCCTCTTTATAGAAACTGCAATTGATCAGCCTCGATCCGAACGCTGAAATATGAGCAACGATAGACTTACGATAGTACATCATTTGTGAGCCCAATCCATATGGAGATGTCTGGCACCACCTCAAGAAAGAGTGAAATGTCAGAGCAAAGTGCCTTTGGAAATGTAAACCATGCATAGGCTTCTCCTACACCGTCTTTCTCTCGGAGGAACCATGCCCAATTGCGACCCGCCTTTGTGCGTTCTATCTGATGAAATTCCTTTCGGGTCTCAGGAGCATTAGAGTTGAGGAAGTTGAGAGATGCGGTGACGATGAAGTTGGCCACAACCGGATCCCAATACTCAAAGGTTAGTTTCATGAGATCTGCCCAAGCTTGCAGGAGCGGGATGGGTTGTTTTTCATCCGCGTAGAACCTTTCATGGAACATTGACAATTCGTCAAGATACTCGACAGCTTGGTCATCGAGTAGAAGGCCGAGTCATGAGTATATTCCGATATAGAGCTGAACCTCAAACGGATGATGAGGGAAACAAACCTACTTGTTCTTAGTATTTGATACGAAAGAGCTTCAGGTGCTACTTACGACAGGGTATACATATCCAGCCTTGAACATCAGCCATGGATGCGACCCTTCTTCATAAGGTACACCTGTGCTGTCCGCGCGTGTACGCATAGCCTTCCATAAAGCATCGTTGCTAGTAGTCCTGAGAGGAGAGTAACCAATCTCATTGGTAAAAGATGTTATCAGAGGTTGTATGAAGGACTTCAAATCCCGGGGCTTGGGCTCGGGCTGCCTTTCCGCTCCTCCTGGGAGTGGCTCCCGAAGTTGGGGATGAGACCGACGGAACCGGAGTGAACTGAGAGTGGGCCCCATGTTTCGAACAACCACTTTTGAAGGAAGTTAGATACGATAAGCTTATTTTCTCAATTTTATCTACGCACGGTATGCAGGCTTTTATACCCGTTTGGCCTTCGACGAGAACGTGGTGGCCAGTGGCTTGAATCAGCACACGGAACTTGGAGAACGTGGTAGCATTAACTCGCTAAGGTCTGTTGTATGTTGCTAGATCCTTCTCGTATTCTTCTGAGACGACACGTGGCTTAGAAGTTTATACTAGAGAGAAAATGGGAAACTGGTCCGACTTTTGGAAGGATTTCTGTAACTAGACGGAGGAAATTCAGGGCTTGAACCAACTGCATATCTATAGACCAATCACCGACATCCATGAGTGGAGACTTTCCACGTCTTATCATACGAAAAACAAGGTTGTTTTGAGAGTGATGCCAAGACTACTCGCTTAGATAGACATAGCACATGCTGGCTACAGGAGAATTCCTTGCGATAAGCCCTCGGCAAGCAAGAATGCTTAGAAGTCTGAAGCGAGGATGCGAAAATAAGCTTAACAAAGGGTCTCCTGATCTTAGGCTAAATTACCTAAAGATTCTTATCATTCAAGATCTGGATCCGTAGTTTTTATGCCTCTCTTAGAGGGCTTACAGATTTCCACTTTAATCCAAGAAGCGAGGAGTGCAAACAAAAGGTCTCGGTCAACTGTACCCCGGAACCCGCCCTTATCTTTGTACTAATCTTTATCTTGGACTACAGTAGCATGCTTGACGGGAGGCTATTGAATAGTCTAGAACTATTTCTCCGCATCTGGCTTCTGGCCATAAACATATCGAACACGCATGTATCCATGAATTCTCTTATCCTTGAACGCCTTTCTCATGTTCATCAAGAATACCTGATATTCATCTTCGGGCCAGTTCATGATCTGGTGCCAAACCATCATCGTATATCCTTGGAGTATTCAGTGTTTTTAGATCACAAGTTCAAAGGACGTTGACTTACCTTCGAGGTCATTCTCTATGGAAGCGCGGAGGAATTGGCCGACCTTTCGCATTTTCTCGTCTTTGGGCCATCCTCCGATGGGAACCTAAATGGTTTAGCTCGAAGCCTCATCTGATGTCTGGACTTTTAGGTACCTTGAAGTCAAAGCTCTGCACATCTACCAAACCAGCATCACGAAATAGCTGAACGTCGTTCTCAATATTAGTAAAACTTCGCCCAAAGCCCTTACCACTCTCGATCACCAATCGATTCCAGGTCTGTAGAGCCTCCACGTCGTCGATGCTACCATCATCTGAGTAGAAAGTTGGGTTAATTTCCCCAGATTCAACAAAGCCACCTGGCTTGCAGCAATGAGAAGCTTCTTTGAACAGGGTTCCCCAGTCTACTATCGCACCCATGAGAAAACGGACATGCACGAGATCAAAATGATTCTCGGGCCAGCTCCAGTCTTTCGTCGCGTCTTCAAGCTCGAACTTTACGTTTGGTGGGACCCAGCTTGGTTGAATGGGAGAGAGGTCTGTTCCGATGACCTCGACGCTGGGATGTTCATCGGCAAAGTCACTGCACCAGTTAGTATCAGATGAGCATCCTACTAGTGAGCTTCAGAGGTGAGTACATTGCCCAAATTCCTTCAAGCAGTCAGTCTTCATGTGCTTAAGTTGGGGCTTGTTACATACCAGTTCCAGTACCGACGTCAAGTACTCGCTTTCGCTTGTCAGTGTCTGTAAGTATCTCGGTGTGTCCAGAGAGACCACCAACCTGGATATCATCTTTCAAAGGGACAAGCGTCAACTTTCCATCAAGGAGCAGCGTCAGAACATGGTGCCTATTCATGTCAGTAATTTCCGCGGATATAATAATAATCTTACGTGATATCGATTGAATCTCTCTGCTGCTCATCATTCGGTGTAAAGTACTCCGTATTATACCTTTCGCTGTGGAAGGTTCGTCCTTGAAATTTGCGATATTCGAGGATGCTGGATGAGATGGACGCTGTAGAACTTTCTCTGTAGGCAATGGTTAGTTGGAGTTTCTTTGGTCCCGGACGACACTGACGCATCATCTCCAAATGCCGAGTCGCTGGCATCTCCTTCAATCTCATCCTAATAAACACGTTACTATTAGACCTGACGAATTGCTTTTCTGCGCTTTGTACCTGTGCGATAATGGGATCTCCAGCAAGAGAACTGCCGGCTGAGGTATTCTGCTTGGTTATACCATCGCGAGGGCTGCCGCCTGCGCTGTCAGTTTTTGGTGAAGCCATTATTGCTGTGTCTCATGAAATTAAGTTTGCAATTGAGGGGAAAAAGAAATTGAGAACAGAAAAAGGATCAGGTTACACCGGCTATTCCCTGCCATTGCCGCATTATTCTACCGGTCCAATCACTCAACCATGGATGCCAGGATGTTGCACTCTACGTCGCATTGTCACCTTGTCACCATCCGCATGTAATTGCCGCCGTGGATAATCCGCGGACAGGGGTCTCTTTATGCAAGTCCATGCGGCGTATGCGCTTGTTCTTCTAAGCAGCGTTGGAAATCTTAATTGAAACGTGCTCATCATCATAGATGACCAATCACTTCTCAAATCACCTCATCTCTTGCAATCCTCATCTGACCAGATCAAAGAAGAACATCTCTTCTCGTGAAAATTCATTATTGCAACCTTCTTCTTTGAGACTATGTTGGTTGCACAAATCCGCTGAATGACTGGGTTCGGGAGTATTTACAGCAACCGATTGGTCTGTTGGCTGACCCTCGACGTTTCATATGCACGACACTCTTCCCCGTTAAATGTCGACCCATTATTTGCTAGGGACCTAGCTTAATTGTCCCTTGCCAAGTCGTTTGCCCGGCTATTATGGTACATCAGTATGTCAAACAAACAGCCCGGCATGTCAACTCCGTAATGTCATAGCCCGAGCTCAGCAAGATATCCATATTCAAACTATCGTGATAGTTTCTGATATGAACCGACATGTAGCGTCTGCATGCTTCGATACAAACCCTGGCCCTGCCTCCCAGCTTCCAGCTCTGGTGAAGGTCCCATCATCATTTTTCTGCACCAAAAGACCATGCGTGTGAGGCTCCTTCGATATCTCCAAAACTGCAAGGAGATACATGTTCTTTTGGGAGATCAGCCAAGCCTTCCTTTCACCATCCTGCCAAAAGGCCACAGTATCGGCGGTGATACCGAAACTGTGCCCGAGTATAGTTTGTATATCTTGGTAGCTTTCACGACCAAATCTACCTTCGGCCACGAACTCTTCGTCGTTGGTGTCCTTGAGGACTAGTGCATCAGACGCTACCAGAGGTCCAGTCAATGTTAAAGAAGCAGACTTTACTTGACCGAATGAATTATTTGGGTCAACCGATTCCACCGTAACATCGTCTACAACAGCCAGAACAGTCCCTTCACTGTCCAAGATATCAAATTTCACACGGCAATCCAAGCTAGCCCAACTCCAAGACGGCGCGCGGTAAACTTCCGACCTTCCTAATCGTCCAAGGGGAGACATCTCCCAAAGAAGACCTTGTGGCATGGTGCTGCGAAATATCCCAGCGCAGTAGTCACTGCCGAACCATGAGATACAACGTCGGGCCACAGCGGCGAAAGCAACAAGCTTGTCTTCGTCCGGATGGCTAAGTCGACGGTTTGTGTATTGAAAGACCAGGTCGTGGTAGTATATGAAAAGATCTCCTTTTTTACGAACGCTGAATGCGTTTTGCGCCATGCAATCGAAGCCGTTCCATCTATCGTAGCCCACGCCGTCTGGTAGATACTCAGTGAGGTTGCGGCTCCTATCGCACTCCCAGGAAATGCGATCTGTAACAAAGTGCAAGGTCCTGGGTGAGATGAGCCTCTCTTGGAATACCCATGCCCTATAACTAAGCGGGAGATCTATTCTTGCCCAAGAAAAGTCGTCGGAGGTGAATATTGCGCAAATGTTCCAGAGATCTGACCTTTCTGTGCCATCATCTTCTATGTCGTGCTCGCTTTCGCTTGAAGGCTTTGGTGGTGCGCGAAACGGAGTCCAGACATAGCAGTCTTGTAGATACATGGGATTCCTCGACCTAAAAGCACCTCCATGGGGGTTCTCGGACACATCGATGGAAATATTCAAGGCGCAGTTGCGATAAACTAGATGCATATCCTCTGAGTGCGAGAGCCAATCTTCACGAGAACCAAGGCCAGACTGTAGGATGCAAAGTGAGTCGATCCAGATGTATGGGATGCCAATCCGACGACACGTCATTACTGCATCTCTGAAACTGGCCGGAAGGTTCTGTAGTTGAATCTCAATGCAGAAGTCAGGTAAATTGTCGCATGTTAACATGAGGAAATCTGGGTTTTCTCCCCAACAATGACTCAATGCCGCATAGCAGCCTTCTGGCCTCTCATCCTTGGAAACGATCAGTCTTGGGGACTGCTGTTCATCGCCAACATGGATGAGTCGCTTGGGATACCAGCCGTCCCCCGAAGCAGATCCGCAATCGTGATGATCTTTGCAGGTCTGAAGCCACTTCTTTGCCAGGCATGCAACATTCTGGTGGCCGGTGTTATCGGGGATTTCCCGCAACAGCGAAAATTCCGTTCGGACTCGCGTGGGCTTCGAGATTTGATCTGCAGCGACAAGGGCGAGAAAGTCCTCATAACCATTTGGAGGTTTTGGTGAAGAAGACACATCGACAAACACGAACCAGTTCCAGTAATTCCGGGATTTGTCAAGATTGATTGATGGCCCACTGACAGCATCGTAGAATTCAATTTTCCAATGAAACTCCCACGCGTTGTCCCACCTGACCTCATATTCTATATGGCTCAAACGCTCAGAGAAGAGGTTACTGCGTAAGTAGAGACAGATTCTGCACCCATTCTTTGCGGCGGTGGTAAGGCTTTCAAAGTTTTTGTGGTGGAGCCCTTGCTTCGCATTAGTCTGAAATATGGACATACATACTGCACATAACATGGTCGCGAAAATAGATTAGCGGAGTGTTTGCGAAAATGCTACGTGTGAGAATAAAAATATCTCATCATGCTGAGGATTGTGAGCTGACACGAGTGGGGTCGCTTGGGGGCTGAAATAGGCAACCCATGTCAGATTGGGCTGCTGTCGCATGCTGCTTTACTTATCCCAGTCACAGCTGCACAGCGTAAGAAAAGAAAAGTAGGCGAAATTCAAAGAGGAATACCAGAAAGAAGATGGGATTTAATATTAACATGATATGGTAGAATATTAACTATTATTAGGACAATCCTCAAAGTAAGAGAATATGAATCAGCCTCAAGCGACGCAAACCGGCAAGGCTGTGCACTTGACAACCGGTGACAAGGACCTTGGACAATACTAAGAAGGCTCTCTGCGTAAGCAAAACGTCCTTTAGTCTCTTTGACACTGATGGTCCTGAACTTAACGTAGTTGATGAGGCATAGACCTTGGAAACCCATGGAAATAATGACTGCTTTCCCTTCTAAAATGCACTTGATTCACTAACTAATTCCTTCTCGTGAAATACTCCGAGAATTCAACATTATCCCTGAGATTTTGCAAGGTTCTCTTATCATACTGCAGCGAGATTTCAAGACCCCTAGAATCGGCACGTCGCGGTGGTAGAATTAGACAACGGCCATCAGGCTTACCTTCTGTATCACCAACAGTAACTCTTGTGGCGAGAGGATAACCGAGATCCTTCCCAAAGTTGATATCGTTGTACCCATGGTGCTGAATGCACACTATAAGCATGTCAGGACCCGGATAGCGGTTGGCGTTCCAGGTCAAAGTGGTGCTCTTCGGCATCTGATTTAAAAGCCCGACAAGTCGTCTTACTGCCTTGTCATCCACTGCAGCTATTGCTCTCTGTACATTGAGTGCGGCCTGAGCGTAGATTGTGCTCTTGCAATTCCGTGACGGTAATGATGACAGAACCGAGCCTTCTTGCAGACTAGCTACAGATAACTGAGCCACTGCATTTGGCTCTGCAAAGTTGCCCCAGTATGTAGACGGTATCACTGGGCTTTCCATACGGCTTCTCGCATCCACTGTAATAGCTAGCTTTGCGTCGGGATACTTTCTACAGTCAATGCCTCTGGCCAGAACTATGTGACGCCATAGGAACGCACATAATGCAGTGACGGTTCCAGCCTTGGTAGAAGAAGGCATAGTGCTCAGGATGCGGGTTTTAAGTAGTGCAATCTTATCAGCTGATATAAAATAAATGGCACTCTCAAACACCTCATCTGAACCGTATTCCGTAGGATTGAGAAATTTGTCGTTGTCCTCTGCTAGTTTCCAGTGGGGAAATTCCCCCAGAGTTGTGTTAAAGTCGCCCTTGACGATGTCGTGTCTGTCCAATAGTTGAACGGGTGATCTTTGTTGGCTTGATGGTTGACAAGTTGCGGCAGCAAAATGCGACCCTATTGTGGACCAAAGCATGAAGTTGCATTGGCCGTCTCCAGCAACATGCTATTGATTTATCAGCCTGCGCTGCAATATACTTGAATGCAGGAACTTACATGCAACTGGCTCCCAATAATGAGACCCCCAGGAATGAAGCTGACTTGCACGGTAAGAGAAGGAAGTTTCACATTGTCTTTCAACTTGGATGAAGGCCCAAAAACAAGGCTTCTGGGTATCTTGCTATGTGGGAAATGCTCCTCTTCAAGCTGGTCAAAATTGCCGTAAGTCCATAAACCACATAGCTGAGCAGAATTGTAGTCTTTGTAGTAAATCTCTACGCCCCTGGCAGAGTCAAAGACAAGCTCAACCTCTTCACGGCTGCTATCGACGCGCTTCTGTACGCAGCATGTAAGCTCAGGAATATCGTCCACGGTCACTAAGAGAGCCCTATGTAGAGCAAGAAAGATCTGCTCCTTGTCTGCATCGGGACTGTGCCGGAAGAAGAGACATGTCGATATGTAGTCTCTAGGCGCAATTTGATCAATGGCAGAAAGCCTCACTACCTGACCGTGGCTGTTTCGATGTGCCTGGATGACTGCAACGGAGCTTGGAGAGAGGCCAGGCACGACTCTTAGAGTACCAAACATACTTGGAGACTTGGGGGTAATATGTTGTTCTTTGGCTTGTGTGCTTTGAAGTGCGACGTGGTGAAGGAAGGTAGATAACAAAGAATTGGACCGGAGATGCGAGCTATTACGAAACCAAAGAGGCCCTTGCTTAATGCCAGAAATGGTCTCGGGTGATGTTCCAGCAAGACCAGTGGTTGCACATTGACAGATGAAAGCTAGACTGTGGAGGAATATTTCGGTGCTCCTGGGTCAGGTTCTACCTATCGACAACCGTGTGAGAACTCTCGCGAATGCATTTCAATGGAAGCTAGTCCTTGAATTATGCCATGATCCTCATCATATCGCTAGCCTGCGCCATCATTCTCATGTAGTCTTACCATTACTGAAGTGCGTGACCAGCAATACTCTCAAGACCAACGCTGAAACTTATTAGCCTAGTACGTGACTCGTCATATAGAAGAGTGTAAATACATATCTTAGACATAACAAAATGATTCAACTATTACTCTCAGAACAGGGATCTTGCCAATAATGGCAAAATGACGGAGGTGTTTTGGACTAATTCAAAGGTAAGACACGGCACTCCCTTGATCTGAGCCGTGTATTGGTTTCGCAAAGTTGGGGACGGGACTATTGACTCATTTGACCACGCGCACACCCGACCAGTAAAAAGCAATTCGCCATCGTTTATTCGTACAGCTGGCATGTGAATACATTACAGTCAGCATTCTGACCGCGTTGAGAATTGAAATATGCAGTAATTTAGTATAACCATCCCCTTGGTACCTTACCTTGGTCTCCAACATGTCTTAGGTATTAATCTCTGTGCCGTGCCCGAGAGACAAGGGTATGCCTCCCCGCAGCCACTATCTAACTAGGGTTCTAGGCAATCAATAACAGAATTTGTAAGAGCATCCTGCAATAGTTCAATTAGGTAGATTCTGACTACTGTAGGCTTATTGAATTATCTTTGTCATCTTCCCTCCTCTTGTCACCTCCGGAGGCCCCGACATCAGTCCTTAGTTATCTAAAATACCCCGGTCTACAATCCCTGAGTCTCCCTCGAGAACAGTTATTGATAGTTACTGATCGAGGATAACAAGGGACCTTCCTAGGCATTGCCCAATCATCCTTTTTTTCTGACACAAGAAACTAGGATTAGCGTTGACGTTTTCGTCATCTCAAACATGTCGATCTCAGTATCAAGGGCGCTTCTAAGACACCTCCGCAAAGACTCAGCTGATGAGATCTGGAGAAATCGATATGTAAGGATTCTTCAAGTTTCAATGTACTGGCTATCTTGATATTAGGGAGAAGTGGAACATGTACACGTATTCCATCTCTGTCCATTTGCTTACGTGTTGTTCTGTTTGTCTTTTACGATCGATGATCGATCAAGGCAACACACCGAAGAGAAAACCCTATAATTGGGTTACCTATGAGAAGCTGATTCTGAATTCGAAAAATACGAGCACTTAAGAAATCAATTGCTCAAATTCCACACTGATTAAACATGGAGACAACAATGAATCAGCAACTGCTGGATATCTCCTGGGTCGAGCCAGCAGGCCCTGTGAGCCCTGCTATCATCGAACTCTCTGCTATGGATAGCTTGACAGCACCTGTTTACCCTTCGCCAACATTATTCTTCCCCCTCAAGCCGGGTGTAAAACCCTTGGACCTTTATGACGATTGCAAACGGGGTCTCGCGCGTTACTTGTATCAGCACCCTCATCTCTGCGGGAGAATTGTCAAAGATGACACAGGACGAAATTCGATTGAAGTCTCTCCGGCGCCACATGCTGGTGCTCATCTTTTATACTACGACCATCGGGATGAGAAGGAAATGCCTTCATATGAGGATTTCAAAAGTTTTGGCTTTCCCTTTGCCGATGGCAATAGGGACGGGCTAAGCAGACTTTGCCCCGAGAATTTCCCAACCGTCCGAACTGGTGACCCTGTTATCATCACCTGTTTCAATGTTATCAGAGGTGGGATCGTGCTAACAGTCTCTATTGCCCACGCAATATGCGATCTGGTTCAATTTATCGACTGTATAAAGTCCTGGGCTACCCATACGCAAGCTGTTTCCAATGCTCGGATGAGAAATGAGCCAGAGCCTCCATTGCCGGAACAAGTGGCGCTGCATCTAGTCGATCGGTCGCCAATGAAGGCCAACTCAGAGATCGAACATGATCTCGATAAAGTGGCGGCTCGGGCAGCGAACCTTCCGCATTGGACAATGCTTGATCCTCGGAAGCCAGAGAGTATGAGTTCGACATTAGAAAATCTCTTCACATCGGCGCGTCTGACAGATTCTGATCTCGCCTCCTCAGACGAGGCTACACTCCGTCAAACATCAGCCAGTGTATGGACATTTCCCAAATCGTCAATGCGGATTCTTGATTTTATGGCTAAGAAAGGGTCATCCGGCAAGACAAAGTTGTCGGCAATCGATTGCTTAACTGCATTTACTTGGCAGCGTTTCTTCGAAGCAAAATGGGCTCCTGATCAGACCGGTCCAGAACCTGTGCCTGAAACGACACGTATCGTTTACGTGGGGAGTGTTCGGCCTCGTCTTACACCTCCATTGCCCCTCAACTACCTGCCAACATGCGTGGATCTATTTCCGGTCACTGCAACAACCAAAGGATTCTACGCCTGCTCCCCTCGATCTGTAGCTAAGGTAGCTACCCAGGTTCGCAGCAGTAGCGACAATTGGAGTGAGAAAACATTCCGCGAGATGCTCGAAGTGGCACAGATGCATCCATTTAGCCCTGGTATAGTCCCAAATGGACCTCTAGACGCTCTTACAACGGATCACACTCGTCTTGGTACAGCTGTAGCTGAAAATTGGGGTGCTCTCGGTAGATGCGAGGCGTATCGTGAGCCGTATATTGGTCGAACGCCTCCTCTAGGCGAGATTACATTCCTCCCTCGTTGGCATACTGGGGAAATAAGCGTCATGTTTGCTGGTGAAGCAATTGTTATGGAAAGATTGAGAGATAATGAGACGATGAATGCTGCTGCTTCTTGCCAGTTCATTATGCATGACTTCCCCAGGTCAGCCAAAAAGATCAAGCGGCCTTCCAAGTTATAGGAATATCTTGATGGCAGTTCACGGGTCATGCTTGGTTCATCATGGTAAGATAGAAAAGCTATACTAAAAGTCAGCGACGAATAAAAACTTCAATGAGATACCCACTGAAGGAAATATTGAGATACCATCATAGGCGTCTCTATCTAGGACGCTACCAACTGCCTATCAACGCAATAGCCTTGTAACGAAGCAAGAAATAAGCCAATGGCACAAAGTTGACGCCTCTAAACCGCACTAACACCAAACAGAAGCTAAGATCGTAGATCGTGTATCCACTAGACTTGGGCAGAACGAGACAACACCGCGGCAAGTACCGATGCCCAAAAACTCTGTTAGACACCGCTAGACCGATCGTGGACCAAGTCTCAGCCAACCACACGATAATTGACGTGATCAATGGGTCCCTTTGTCAGGAATGACGAAGAACATTCGACGTCAGTGTCTCTTACTCGTAGCCAAGTTTTTCACATCTGCAAGCACTTACACTTATTTTCTATCTTTCATAAATCTATCTCAATTGCACTGTTTCAGTATCGCCGATATGCCTTCTAACAACGCCGCCTGGTTAGTCGCCGCAAAGACGTCACCACTCGAAGTCAAGGAAGCTCCCCTCACCGACCCATCCCCAGGCCACATCCTCGTCAAAAACTCAGCGATAGCCATCAACCCCGTCGACATCGCTAATCAATACGTCGGCATCTTCATCCAGCCATCGCAATACCCCGTTATCCTCGGCGAAGATGTCGCCGGCACCGTTGAAGCCGTGGGTCCTGATGTCACCGCCTTCAAACCCGGTGATAGAGTCCTAGGCTACGCGACATCACTTGCCACCAAGGACAATGCACACAGCGCGTTCCAGGAATATACTGTTATTCGCGCTGAGTGCGCTTCGAAAATTCCAGAGGGGCTGAGCTTTGAACAAGCTGCTGTTTTGCCGCTTTCGCTTGCTACGGCTGCGTGGTCGCTCTTCGGCGATGTCACCCTTGCGATGAGATATCCTAGTCTTAACCCTACGCCTACCGGGGAGACGGTCCTCATCTGGGGAGGGTCATCTAGTGTAGGCGGCTCGGCAGTGCAACTTGCGAAAGCGGCTGGGTACGAAGTCATCACGACTGCATCTGCCAAAAACCACGACTACGTCAAGAGTCTTGGAGCAGACCACGTGCTCGAGTACAAGTCTCCCCAAGTCACCAAGGACATTGCCTCTCTCTTCACAGGCAAGAAACTTGCTGGTGCTTTTGACGCTAGTGGTTCAGAAGACGGTATGAACGGCGCAATGCAATCAATTGTTCACGCCGATGGTCTTCGTAAACTTATCTGCGTGCGATCTGCCTCCTCTGATGTCGCGGGCGTCGAGGCCAAGACTATTCTTTCGACTAGTATTATCAACACCCCTGTTGCCAAGGCTGTCTTTGGGGATTATATACCCGCTGCTTTGGAGCAAGGCAAGTTCAAGGCTGTTCCGGAAGCGGAGGTTGTTGGAAAGGGTTTAGAGGCTGTTCAGCTGGGCATCAACACGCTCGCCAAGGGTGTTTCGGCAAAGAAGATCGTCGTTGCTCTATAAAGAGGAATGGGACTATATAAATGAGATTCAGTAGAGAGCTTTGAATACAGATGACTAGCTTAAGAAATATGGAGAGTTGTACTATTTGCTGTATAGCTTCCTCTACATGCTATACGTGACTCTATACGTATAATCGGCTATGCGGGTATGATAGCCCGTCTTCAATGTGATCACTCACTTTAGCCTCGGGTCAGTTTCCCCTCTTCTCCACCAGACTTCAGCCTCAAAATTCGCGCTATCATCACATCACACCATAAACTTCTGAGCCGTTCCTTCATTCACCATTCATTCATCATAACTGTAAATATTACAATGACTGAAGCTGAAAAGAAGGAAACAATTGCTCTCATCGGCTTGGGCACAATTGGCCTCTCATTCGCCGCACTGCATCTACGCTATTCAAACGCCAACCTCAGACTGTACGACGTCCGCAGTGATTTGAAGCAGCACATCGAAAGCCTTCTACCGGTTTATCTCGAATCAACAAAAAAGGAAAGTTCTCAGGCTGATCTTGCGGTCGAGAAACTCGTTGCTGATGGTCGATTGCTTGTATGCTCTTCAATCGAGGAAGTTTGCTCTGGGGCAACAATTGTCCAAGAGCAAGGACCTGACAGCGTGGATTTCAAAAAGTCGAATTGGGCTGAGGTCGTTAAATACGCACCTCCAAATGCTCACCTATGGAGTTCTACGTCTGGAATAAGTGCATCGAGACAGGTTGAGGATCTGGAAGACAAGACAAGGGTTCTCGTGGTTCATCCTTTCAATCCAGTGAGTTCGACTGATTTCTCATCTCAAACTACTCTCTGACACGATATTTTAGCCTCATATAATGCCATTGATTGAAGTCGTCCCCTCACCTCATACAGAGCCAGAACGAACTCAGTTCGCCATCGATTACTTCAAGAATCTCGGCTCCGGCCATCGCCCCGTCAGAATCAACAAAGAAACTCAAGGCTTCGTCGGAAACCGTCTAGCATTTGCTTTATTCCGTGAAGCTTGTCATCTAGTCTCAAACGGTGTTGTATCAGTCGAAGATCTTGACACTATCGTTGAGGCTAGCATAGCGCCACGCTGGGCAGTAGCTGGGCCATTCAAGACATACAACAGTGCTGGTGGAACTGGAGGAATCGGAGCGTTTCTGCATAATCTGGCCGATACTATGGAGGCTTGTTGGGATGATTCAGGCGATATCAGTCTCAAGGGGACGTCTGCAACTAAGTCTGGTCAAGGAACTGATGGTGGGGACTGGACGGATAAGATCACCAAGGAAACGGAACAGGCTTATGGACGACCAACGGCAGACTCACTGGCAGACCGTGATCGGAACTTGCAGAAGCTCATAGCAGCTCAACCAAAAGTAGATTAGTGTTATGACTCACTCATGAAACATGGTCTCTATTATCGATAATATTATGATTATGTGCCAATGTTGAATACCAAGTACGCTCAACAACTAAGAACACCCTCCTTGGTCCAATTCAGCCCGGATCGGATAGGGACAGAGTATGTCTCTCCCAAAAAATCACCACGCAATAGTTCATACTCATCCGTAGCCGACCTACTGGCTTTGACATCCTCCGAAACCCCGTCTTCATCGTTCCATTCCCGCCATGCGAGCTGTTCTTCTGATGAGCCTCCGTGGTCTTCAACCTCGTCAGCTTTTTCGACCTTACCGCGACCTATTACTTTCCAACCCATTACCACTGGACCATTGACCCCCCTCCTCTTGTCATCAGACGAGCTTGCAGGACATGCCATTCCCCGGAAGTGACCAGGTCTGCAGCGTAGCGTTGATTCTGTACATGACGACGATGGATCCGGCGTGTCCAAGACGAGATACAAGTAACTGTCTTTCTCAGGTGACCCTCCATCGCCATACATTAGATGGGGGTCGCGGGAAATAGTCGATTGTGGGAAAAACACAGGATGTGAGAGTGTCGATGCTCTTGTTGGGAAGCTTTCCGCTGGGTTGATCTGATCTGTGGGAGGCGAAAGCGAGATTCTAATGATCTTCGGACTATAGGTCAATGGGGGTAGAGCCAAGACAACGTGTTCAGCTGTCCAGTTTGTCATAATGTAGGGCCGGGGTAGTTCGTCAACCCTACCCGTGAATCTGTAGCTAAAGTTTGCCAATGTGCCATTCTTGCAAGACTGAAGGCTATATCCAGAAGCAGTTTCAACAAACCCGAAGCATGACACAGCGATTTGGCATTCCGCACAGGCGTCCTTCTGGTAGAGGCTGAAAGACAAAAGCGTGAGGAAGTTCCCGCACGGCGAGAATTGTACCTCTAATTGAAAGTCAGCACGAATTTCTATCATCATTCGTAGAATGGGTAGGTAGTGACTTACCTCGTGATATTGCCACCGGCTTGGATCCTTTGTCACTTCCCTGTTCAGTGATCTCCAATCTTGTGCTGCAGCCAGTTTCGTCGTTGAGTAAGTCTACTCCACCAAGCTTGTAAGAGACAGCTACAATAGGTAATGTGGGATGACGAGTGCCTATTATTCTAGACCACGATAAGCGCTCGGTCCGGATGGGTTGCCAAACAGGTCTGCCAAAGTCATTCGCCATGATAAGACATTCTGTCATCGGCTCTTTGCGCTCTCCATGCAGATTATCTGGAGCTTCCTGGCTTTCATTTGTCCCTCCGTTAATACTGTGCGTATCACTTGTATCAGAGTCATCATCAGAGTCTGAACTCCAGCCAGAGTCACCATCAGAGTCTGAACTACTGTCTTGGGAGTCCGAGTTGCTGACGATTACATTGTTGGATGATTTCGTCCTTTCATGGTGATGAACCGCGCATTGGTCCTTGCGGAAATGAAATAGTCGAGTCTTTGAATCAGAGTCTTTTCGAGTCGGCTGTGTGACGACATCAAGCTGCACCAGATTCCAATGTCCTTTGCCTTCCAGCCCCAATCCCAGGTCTCTACAGACTTGCGCAGGGGCCTCGTCAACTCGGTTCCCCGATCTGCCATCCAGAAGGCAACGAGTAACGCTCAAATCGCGATTGTTCACTTTCCAGCACTGTAGAAAGGAGTCGCCCTTCTTGTCGTCCCGGGCAATCGTGGTGATCCATTCGCTGTCAGGAGCCAGAGAGTCGAAGATGGCCTCTCTGTTCTGATCCGACTTCGATCGAGAGAAGACATCCACTTGATTCACTGTGACCCGACGACGGGGCATCAAACCGTCCTCGCGAACGATCCGAAGCTGCAGTGTCTTGCCACGTTTCTTGCCCGCAGAAGAGAACGACGACTCCAATACTCGCATCTCGGTTGGTGACTCGAGTAACTTGGCAACATATTTGATGTGAACTTTCTGAAGCCTACTAGGAGGTTTAAGGTGACAGCTGGGCTTATAAAGAATGAGCGGAACAGCATGATGCAGCTGATCAGGGTTCTTAACAAGAAGTTCGCCCCAGTCTAGAGCAAAAGAACAAAACGAGCGGTCCAGCGATACGTAATCTGCGGATGAAGAATCTTCTTTCCATGGTGGCAGAGGAAGTCCAAATTGAAGTTCCGCGTTAGGTATGGTTCCCAGGATCTGCTTATAATCATTAATTGTTTCCCGCTTGTACCGTGCAAAAAGATGAGGAGCTGCGTGGCTTTGTACATAGATGCAAGTCCAAAATGCAGGGCTCTTAAGAAAGTCTTCAACAACCTTCAGAGTCTCAGGGCTTGGGATTATATTCTGCATATGCATATGCCAAAACACGGCGGCATATCGAAGGAAAGCATTGCTGTAGGATGACTCTGATCTTGTGACCAATGCTTTCAGGTCAGAGGGATCTTGATATCGTTCCTCGCTGAGATACTCGATGCAACTGACTCCAAGCTCCTCCAAAGCTTTGTCCTCGTCGATGAAGAAGTCTGGCAGGTACTCTTCGATTTTGTCCTTGTTCTTCGGGTCGATAAAAAAGTCCTTGACTGACTTGTGGCACAGTGAGATCTTCTGAGAACCATTCGTGTCTTCCATGGTAATCAAAGGGCTGCAGACGTCCTTAACTTTGTCGTATACATGAAGCGCATTTTCCTTGGGCTTGATAGCATCGTTGACAGGATCGGCATAAGGGTTGAGGGCGTCAATAAGCTCCAGCAACGTAAGTTCCTTTTCCGACAATGTGAGAATTCGAAAGGTTCGCCTGTGGCAGTACTTTAGTATCACTGGCCGGCGCACCAAGGCCCATGTATTGTTTCGTATCAAACTTACTTGGCTAGATCCTGTTTATGATAGGGCAGTCCGGCAATCCTGGCTAGCGACTTGATATAGCAGTCCTCCAAACCTCTGGGAAAGCTTTGAAGGGCATCAATTGTTCCTTGTTTCGTTCTGTAGGCCTTGTTCTTTGCAATCTCACATATCAGTGCCGTATAGAGAAAGTTATGTTCGTCTGTGTCAAAATAGGGCTCGTCGTGAGCTGGGCAGATCCTCTGAGCGTCGAGAAAGGCACGGATGTCTTTGGAAGTGTCCTTGAGATTTGGCCTAATTTCGACAGCTTTGGAGGCGTCTTTGACGGACCGTATCTCTGAAACATCTCTGCTCGTTAGGAACCACTTGACCGTCCCAAGTGTATCCAAGTTGAGAAGCTGTTGCAAGCTATGGAACAAAGGATTGCCGTGAGTTCGAACTGAACACTCATCTAACCCGTCTAAAACCACGTAAACCTGGGCAAAGCGGCCGTGGTTCAACAATACACGGAGAAGTCTGACCATTACTTCTCCATCGTTATTGGTCAGCTCGTGCTTGCAGGTCTTCCTCGCCCGTTCGTACTCGGCTCTCAGGGGGTTCGAGGCCACGTCCAGCTTACTCAAAAGCTGTAGGGCGATAGATCGTAGTCCGCAAGTTTCTTGCCTCTTGGAAGCTGCTCTGAATGAATAGAAGAAGTGAACAACGTCTGACTCAGGCTGGTCTTGCAGATGGCTGATGACCGCGGATGCCAAAACGCTTTTGCCAGAGCCTGGAGACCCATTATACCAAAGCACAGAATTCTTCTTGGCGTCTCTCCAATTCTTGAACTCTTGTCTCTCAAATAGCCACGTGCATGTGCCCTCTGTGCGAGACATGTTCCTTAACTCCAAGTCTTTGTCTGCATCAAATGACTCGGCTTTCTCGCCACCTCTTATCCACCTCAGGATTTCGTCTCTTGTTCTCTCCTGTTTTTCCCTTGCTCTCTCAATTGCCATACTTGCGATAAGCAATTGGCTAACTTGTTTGGAGTCTTCGCGGAATTTCTCCCGGAAAGTCTGTATTTCCTGCTTGAAGGGTCTAATCGCCGAAGATAGGGTGACTCTCGTGTAGCTCTTGGATAATACCTTAGCTGAGTAGGCCCAAAACTGCAGAATATTCTTGTATGACTTCTTTATGGCCTTCGATATCTGTGGAGAACTCTGTTGTGAAATCGCGGTCATCTTGTAGCAGTCCAAGAGCGGAGAGACCTCCTCAAGAACATTGAGTATATCTTCCACAGCACCATGAGCTTTGGTAGCAAGTTCCAGGATGATTCGGAACCCAGAAACAGCGATTGCGACGCCGAAAGGTGCAGGCTGAAGAAGGCTTTCGCATGATTTCGTCAAGGCAGTGATGCTTTCGACGAACGGGTTCACCTTTTCTCGCAGATGATGAGCTTTGCTTCCTGTCCATTTCTGTTCGACCTCGCGAATGCATTGTTGCGTCTCTTCAATGGGGTCGCTGTGCTCCTCCTCTCTGCATTTCTCAGTCTGCTCCCTTCTGTAGTTCACGTATTGCACAAAGGGATTTTCGGCGAGTTTTAGTGTCTCGGGATCTTCAAGAAATTCCTTGATTGCAGTTTCGCAGAGAGTATTAAACAAATTTCCATTGTCGGTCGTGTTGAATGATGATGCTCTCGAGAAGGACAGTGTCGACATGTTTGCCCCCGTTCTTTGTGACTTGACTGTTTCTTTTCCTTTTCATCTGACGAAGGATGTCGAGGAAAGAATGATAAGGTTCCCTCTCCGTCAAAGATGGATGTGTAGGTTAGGCAGGAGTGCTTCATTATGCATGCACGGAATGTGGGATTGAAAATAGCAACCCCGCCCGCTCACCCCTGACCTTTTATCTTTCAGCTGGTCGAGCCCAACTACTCAAGAAACATTGCGGGTTTATCCTAAGATATCCCAAAACCTCCAAGACTGTTTTTATTTGCCATAAGCTCTCGGTTGGCTACAAATCCAAAGTTCTTTTCAGCTGTCAAGGATGTTTCGCAATCATATGGTCTGATTCCTGCGCGTGATTTAGTGTCGTACCCCGAAGAGGAATACATATGCCGTTGGTCTTACAGATAATCTTACTTCTGGGCCTTTTAGCTGCAGTAGCTGCGCCACGTATACAGTATTCGTCTGACGTGCTTGCACTATTCATGCAGGCTGACCGAATTGGTTACCGGAACAAGATCTCGGCCCGTTATCTATATTGAAGATGGAACCAAAACAAAACCCCGTTGGCATTATAGTGTCAACTTCTTGGTTCACAACATTCTCTTAGTCTTCATCGCCGCAAGATGACTTCTGATCAACTAGATCCTAGTCATGAGAATGGCACTGAGCCAGTCTCCCAAGAGTCGATCTGCGAATCCAAGGTCTATCACCATACCAAGAACAAAGAGGGCAGAGATCAATGCAAAGAACAGGTTCAGGACTCTGAGCCAACCAAGAACTCCGAAGATGACGAGGACAGCCCGTATGCCTTGATTGTCAGAAGACGGTTTTCGGAGAAGCGAGAAGTCGAGTCAACTACAGTATGCATCAACTCGCCACTGATTCATAAAGCATTCCAAGATGTCATCGGCTCTTACCCAACGGTTGCATCAGACTTCAAGAGCTCTTTCAAGCTTGAGAGCCCATTTCAGATCCTTCTGCACTACTGGGATCCTCTCGAAGCCTATAGAGATGAGGCCGACTCACCTCGAATGCGGCAACATCTCAACCTACTCTTTCGCTTCATGGAAGAGGAGATGGGCCCCGAGAGACGCACCCTCCAACATATGCTCCAAAAACAAATGATCACCTTTAAGCAGGCATGGGTAATCTACCGCCCTGGGGACCTCGTTGTCAGCGAAGTGCTGGGGAAGTCATGGTTATCACGCGTGGAGAAGGTCTCTTATGGGACAAGCCGAAATCGTGGACCATATGTGACGATTCATATGAAGTACTGCGACGCCAATGATGATGCAGTCGGGGAGGCCCAGCGATCTACAAACATCTTCCAGAGCGATTACTTTGCCTCAGACCATCCAGCCAAGATCAAAAGACTTCCTGTTTATCCGAGAAAGTTCAGTGATCGTGGACCAGATTTAGAAATCGAACTTCTTGAGCGAGGCAAGAAGTTCATTACCAATCGCGGGATCCTGACAAAAGACTATGATGGTATCGCAGAGTGGCTAAAAGAACCTCCGCTCGACTTTTTTGACCCTAACATGGCAGACTATCCGCCCATTTGGCTGCCATTCACAGTAAGTACTCATACAGATTTCATGAATGATACTAACAAGAACAGGAAACTGGGCGTGTTGTACTTGATCGCAAGACCTTCGAAGAAGACAACTATAGCCATGTTACGATGATTGAAGAGGTTGATCACCCGGAACTTTTCCTCTGTCCGCCATATGCCTTGGGGTACTCCACCGGCCGAAAGGAGTGGTGTCGCTATCTAGTTGATAATCTGAGGGATGTGACTTGGAAGGAGAACGCATGGTCATCACTCATTCTTGATCAGGAACAAAAGCAAGTCTTGAAAGCTCTTGTCATGTCACACAAACACCCAGAGAGAGTCAGGAGCCTGTCAGAACAGAAGGGCAAAGGGCTGGTGGTTCTTCTGTAAGTCTTTACTGGAAGTTTGCATGATGATTGACATTAACTCAACTTTCAGGCACGGAACCCCTGGTTCTGGTAAGACGCTCTCTGCGGAAACAGCAGCCGAGATGTCAAAGAAGGCTCTTTTGTCCACAAGCATGAGCGAGCTCAACAGATATGATAGGTGAGTAGTACTTATTTAGGGGCCTAATAGAGCGTATGTACTGATATCTCGCAAATGAAGAGCATATGCTTTTGAGTACAGGCTTAAACAGATTCTACAGTACGCCACAACCTGGAACGCGATCATCTTATTCGACGAAGCAGACGTCTTCCTCGAGAGCCGAGACTTGACTTCCAACAGCACTACTCGCAATGCGCTCGTAGCCGTATTCCTCAAACACCTGGAATATTTCTCAGGCATTGTCTTCCTGACGACAAATCGTCTCAGCAGTATCGATGCTGCGATGAAGTCCCGCATTCACCTGTCGCTCTCGTTCGGTCCCCCCGAGGCAGAGGTTCGTCGTCAGATCTGGAAACAGAACCCTGAAGCTGTCCCCATTGATGAGACAGAGATTGGTGGGAAGGAATTGAGTAGTCAGGCAGCTGACGATCTGATACATCATAAGCTTAACGGACGTGAGATTTCCAATGCGCTAAACACAGCGAGAACTCTTGCGAGATTTGAGGAGGTCAAGTTGAGTTTACAGCATATTGAGACGGTACTCAAAGTTGGTCAGACATTTGGGAAGCATATAGGAGCCTAGATTGTTTCATACGGACATTGTGCAGCTTCTAGATCGAAGGTAGATGCCTCTATTATTTCTTAACAAGCATGCCAAAGCACCCAAGCCGACGGATATGTACTTGACGGTGTCGTTGAAGGGCAGGCATAGTAGGGAGAGGCGGTGGCAGCGCCGACGAGGACGCTGGCGATAGAGGCAGACTTGATGAAACCCCTTGCCTCCGCTTTTATCTGACGTAGTTTCCAGATTCATGACAGAATATTCACGCCCTCCAGAAACTTTTGTTCTCTCAAAATCTGCTGCAACGAGATAGACCGAATAGCTTGGCCTGCGAGCACTAGATGTTGCAATGCATCCCCATGTGACTGGATAGCTGCTTCATCCACCTGTTCCTGAACCACATCGAGTCTCGAGCTGGTATGTTGATCTCCGACGGCTTCCCAAGCCTGAAGGACAGAGGCTGTGATGTGATATTTCCACGTGCCCCTCCAAAGAATCCTACCGTGCCGTGAACCGCGGATCCTGCGATACTGAAAGAGCGCCGCCAACCCTCTTTTCCCGTTCCAAATCTCCAGGGTTTCTAGCCGTGGCATCCTGAGGGCCGCCACCGCCGCTGCCTCTAGTAGAGCGTCTATCTTGGTGGAATCCTCTTCCGGCTTAAGGAGTTGGGAAGTCAAAACCAGCGAGGTTAGGTTAGGCCACTCCGAAGAGGAGTCGATGGCGAAGAAATGACTAGCATCTATGATAAAGGAGGCGGCGAGATGCTCTAGCGGGAGGCTCGTGAGTGCCATCATTCGGCCAACAGCTGGGGATGGAATACGAAAACTGTCGCAGCCAGCCAAATCCTCCCCGTCGAGAAATCGTTGCATAAATACTGGATACTGTTGGTTAAAGTTCTCGAAGACTACCAACCTTTTAAGAAGATGGTGGCCATGTTGGATCGACTCAAAAAGAGATACATTTTCTAGACTGTAAATGTAAGTGGTAAGCCATAAGTTATAACGAAGACCTATACACAAATACCAAGGAATGGAATGCAATAATACTTACCCTCATCTGTAATGCGCTGGGAAAAGTCCCCCCATTCCCTCCAGGGCTCATAATGGAATTCCTGGAGTCGGGGGAAACGGGCCAGCATATGGGCCAGCGCTCCTGGCTCCCATCTACGGCGGCTTTGTTGCCGGAGAAGTATACTAGTAACGGAGGAGACTGAAGGGAGCTGATCCCACCATTGGAACTCTGATTCGTCATCATCAAACTCTCCCTCTTCGACAATATAATGGAAAGCTTTACGGACCGCTGCCGGATGTGGAGCTGATTGTCTGAAACCAGTAACCCAACCGTGAGGAGGGTCATGATAGCTTTGGGTTATTGTGGTCAGCTCTAGGCCACTACCCTCTAGCCTATTGGAAGGGCTATCAGGCATAAAGGTTAGGTAGGGAAACCAATGTTGAGCATCACTGGGCGAGTAAATGCTAATGTCGAGCATTAAGTTGCTGTCTTGATGCCATCCACTGAGAACCGAGAATAAACCCTGGAAGGCTGTGGTAATAGAACGGTGTTCTGTGTCGCTAACAGTCAATGCCGCTGTCTCCTCTTCGGTTGTGAGCACATCGCACCAAGGCGCACACTGCGGACAATCATATTCATCTAGTTCTAAGCAGAACCAGATGTAGCGTACGAGGCCCTGATTGCGACGGATCATGGAGCGAAAGTCCATGAGGCGCGAGGGGGTTAATCTGATGCGAGAAAAATTGTATCGCTCAACGTCAGTCTGCCACGCTCGGGATACGGCGGCCAGGCAAGCTAGCGAGGAGTCATCCTGCGTCATACTTTGGAGGATGAGAAGGCGAATTTCGCTAGGCAAGCTATCCCACAACTTTTCGTTCGGCGACGGAGAGCGCATGGTGGAATAGACTAAGAGGGGGTAGTGTCGCGATGCAGGAATGGGAGGGGTGAAACATGTAGACAAGGGAACGTTGGGGGGAAGGGGGCATTTATACTGGCTCGCATCTGACCTAAATGATCTGCCGGCGGGTGGGCTAATTCTTACTAAGTTCTCTCTGCTGTTTTAAGCTCTCAGCCACAAGTCTCAAATGCGATCAGAGCATCTAGCTAATAAGTTAGACATTATGCCATAAGTTAAGAACAAAGGATTAGCTTTCACATGTGTGCAATGAGTCACAAGCAGGGTGGTTTAGAGTTTGAGAGTCTTTCGTGGCATGCTGTGGAATAGGAAACCCCAAAGCTTGCTTCAATTTAACATTTACTGGCCGTGGCGTAGGAAAAGTCATGAGCAGAAAATAGAAAACACGTCAAACACCCTGTCCTCACTCCCCACTCCTTGTTCCAAACCACCGGGAAGCATACTCCCTAGTCAATCGACGAAATTCTAGCAGTCTCCGAACAGTTACAGGCAGTTTATCATCTGAAAAATGTTAATATTTGTCAACAGCGAGTATGGGTAGCTCCTACAGTCTTCCTGCACTTGTTTGCGAAGCCACTTCGTGAGAGTTATGCAAAGTTCAATGCTCTCCAACGAGTGGTTTTGACTCTTTGCATTTGCCTCCTCCATAGTGTTTCGTTGTTCCTCATATTTGAGTTGCAGTTCTTTACATCTCTCCAATTTCTCATAGAGTCTGATCGATGCTGTCTTGGGCCAGGGAGATGAGCTGAGACTCGATGGTGACTTGGGCTGAGAGCTGTATTTTGTCGTCCAGCGGGTACCGCTTGTAGGGCTTGCAAGGGCTCTCAGGCTTTGGGATAAACGTGGTGCCATAATGATAGATTTAACGGTGTCATATGTGCGATGAGGAGTTCGGTTGAAATGTCCTCAGGGTGGAGCGGCAACCCTCATTAATACTGCTTGGAAAAAGTCATTTCAATGTTCAAACTCTTTATAGGGTTTCATCGTAGCAATAAGTTAGGGCTGTGCAGCTCCTTTCTTGGGTTGGCCTGAATCTTGTTATGGCCCAACCTTAAGCTTAGAGGAGGCGATATGGTATCAAGGTTTGGCATCTTTCCATGCCCAAAGGATACTGGTCACTATCTGGGTCTGTGACATGCTTTCAGGACGCGGAGGTTATCACACAGAATACTACCATAAGTTTTATCATTCCTGCGATCAAGGGCCATGCCTGGGCGCCTATGCCCAGCGAACTCTGAGGAAGGCTGAAGCACGCCTCGCTAGCAACACTTTTGCATCACAAGTTAATTAGATTGAATATTCAAGATAATGTAATATCTGATGGTATCCATTACTCAACTATCTTATCCGCGTGCTTTCAATCAAACCTTCATGCATCGTTGCTCTTCACGTATGTTGTACAGCAAACTTTACTTCAACTGAGTTCATTTAGGAGTAACGTGATGTATCACACGATAAGTTCTTTGAAGATAATACCAAAGTCAAGTATTTATCAGTCATATAACGTAATCAAATCTCATTGATAAGGGATCCCGAGGTTCTGGGCTGGTCTAGCCCACAGACACGATGTCACAGACCGATACAACCCAACAGGGTGAACAGTATATACAACCACCAGCCTTGTTCAAACCGCCAAGCAACATTGTGCCTTGTTATCTAGGCTGTGTCTCAAGGCTGGGGTAGTACAGCATGCAGTGGTTGCACACCATCGTTCCCCCTCACTTTGTCATACAAGACATTCCGAGCCTGATCCGTTCTCCCGCAATGGTATTGGTCGGCTTATGTAAAATGTGCCACAGCAATACATTGTCTCTATCACATCGGCTGCAGCCAGAAACATGCAGACCGCGACCTAGCATGAATACCAGGGTATAGAATAGGAAATCGAGATCTCTTGCGATTAGCCGGAGAGAGAGATGAGGCTCTGCGGAGAAAACGAGGCCAGTATTTTCTACCAAATGTAGCGCTGTCTTATGCGTTGTAGGTGCCCTTTGTAAGCGGCCCAGGACAACGGAGTCTACCCACTTCTGTCACGCGACTCTTTGTCTACCTCATTCCTCGTGATGAGGTACCTGACTGCACTTGCAGCACCCATACGTGCAGCCCATGAGAGCGGCGATTTGCATGTGTGTCTGCGTGCTTCATCAGCAGTTCCACGGTATGTTTGTGGCCGTATTCGGCAGCGTATGACAGCGGTGTTCTGCCAAAGTCATCCTTGACATCTGCCTCTGCGCCATCGTCAAGTAATTGTGACACAATCTTGGTAAGCCCAAATTGCGCCGCGATGTGAACAGCACCAATTTTGACGGGCACCTTGGCACTGTAGCCTTGGAAATGGTAGCCCGCCACCATACGGACCTGTACCGCACTAGCGATTCTCTAATCGTCTTCAAGAAACTCAAGAGCTGCTTCGTCGACTTCTTCATTGACGGCATCGCGCACATGGTCGCCCCAGTTCTTTGCGCAGTAGTCTAGTAGTATATGCTTGTCAAGCGATTCTCGAAAGCATTGTCGCTCTGGCAGGCACCCGCGGCAAAGTCGCCATATGACAGGTATGCAAGAGCACTAAGAGCAACTTCTTTGTGGGAATCGGGTAGCCACTTATATCTCACTTGGTCAAGGTATTCTTGGGTCGTATAGTGTACGAGGCTGATGATGTTGCTTTTCTCATCAATAACAACAAGCCCTTCGCAATAAGATAACATATCTTCAAGCTCGGGAAGATTGCACTCGTCAAGTTCGGTCTCGTCAAGCTCGATAGCCAGCGCATGTCTGAGTTCTGACGTGGTTAGAGGTCTACGAGCAATGCTGATCCACGTAAGGACCGACTTGGCCAGGTCACGACAGCCCGGTCGCTGGGAGTCGATGCGCTCAATGGCTTCTGTGTATGCAATGTTGAGAGCCTCAGCTCCAGTAGGAAGATTCTCGAGTGCTTTGAGGACTTCCTTCCGGCGCAGCTTATCGCGCAACGAATCAAGATGAAGTCGCGCGAGTAGGAACCTGGCTGGTTAGCATGGAAGGCTGCCTGAGGGGTTTCATGCCACCAACTTACATTCCATCGACAGCTTTGACAATCCCTTCGACAACCTGCTTCTGAAGAGGTGGCTTGCTGGAGATGCAGCTCGGCATCCCGGGCATCGCGTTCTCCAACACCTGGCGCACATCTTCCTCTCGGGCGCTGATCTCCAATTCCATGCCATTATTGAAGTAACGCCTGATTTCACTTCGGACTCGCCGTCTCTTCTCCGCCCGCAAATCCTCTTCACCTTTTCAAACATCATGGCTGTCGACACTTCTAATTATATTCAAGGCCTCACAAGCCCCCTACACGTCAGCGCGGCTATCACAGTGGCGCTTTTGACTGCCCTTCTCTGGCGACTGTACAATGTCCCCCTTAGTCACATCCCAGGCCCTCTCGTCGCCCGCTTCACCCCCATCTGGCTCTGGTGGCTCACCTGGACGGGAGTTGAATGCCGCGTCATCGACAAGCTTCACAAGAAATATGGCCCGGTTGTGAGAATCGCCCCCAATGAAGTCGACGTATCTGATGGCGCGGCTCTCAGCCTCATTTAAATCAAGAACGGTGGCTACATGAAAAGTCCTATCTACCGTAATTACGACGTCAATGGCTTTGAGACTATCTTCTCGGCTCTGGACCCGGCTCATCGGGCACCGAGGGCCAAAGCTGTTGCGCCCATGTTCGCACATCAGCGAATTGCAAAGGGCAAACCGGACGTTGACAAGGTTCTCGATGCGTTTGTGGCTGAGATGCAACGCAGGAAGGACGAAGCAAACGGTGCCCCAGTAGATGTCCTCAACCTCTCTCGCGCTCTCGCTCTAGATACCGTGACAGCCTACCTATTTGGCGAATGCTTCAATGGCATCAGTAATGGTCGCCTCCGTGTCACCGAGTTTGTCAATAACTTCGTCGCTGGAGGTCGCTTCTTTTACCTACCAGGATGGTTCTATGATCTCGTTGACGAATGGTCTGCAAAGCTTGACAAGAAGAAGCTTCTCGTCGCCCAGAGTACTGATATGATACAAGAGTATGCTACTCGGGTGGTTGATAGAAGCATCGTCGAAGAAAAGGACGTTGAACCAGAAACATTCCAAGGCCGATTGCTGGCTGCTGGCATCTCGCGCGAGGAGGCTATAGCTCAAGTTGTTGATGTCATGTTTGCTGGTACCGACGCTGCTGGGACGACTATGGCGATACTTTGTTGGAACTTGGCTCAGCATCCTGAGAAGTAAGTTATATGCCCGGTTCCCTTTCGAGAGGAGAGTTAACCCCAGTTCAAGATACGACCGCGTTTACAAGGAAGTTGTCCAAAATACTGAACTTGACGCCCAATCCCTGCCTTATCTCACAGGAGTCGTCAAAGAAAGTCTCCGTCTCTCCATGGCTAACCCAACTCGCTTCCCTCGTATTGTCCCCCCTGGTGGAATGCAAGTTCCCGGCCTACCCAACATTCCAGCTGGTACCAGTGTCGGCGCCGGCGCATTCATGCTGCACCACAATCCCGAAGTCTTTCCAGATCCTCGTCAGTTCAAGCCAGAGCGGTGGCTGAATCCGTCTCAGGAGATGTTGCGTGACAGCTTCTACTTCGGAGCTGGCTCGCGACAGTGCATCGCGCGGAATCTTGCGTCTGCTGGACTTTGGTGGGCGGCTGAGGCTTTGATACGAAGTGATGTCCTTCGGGGTGCAAAGGTTGTTCAGGACAAGATCGAGATTGTGGAGTGGTTTAATGCAAAGATTGTTGGTGAAAAGATCGAGTTGCATTGGTGAACAACGCCAGGGCACGTGCTTGTACAAGGCTCTTTAAATAAACTTGAGAAAGAGAACCCTCGGCTTAGGCTAGAGTTAAGGTCTTGAGTTTTCTTTCCTCCCTCGGCCAAGGCATAAGCCATCACACGCGCTGGGGATATTGCTGTCTGTGTGTTTGATAGTTTAGTATAACCTACCCATCCAAAAGAACTCTGATTTTGAGAACAACATCATGGCCAAGTTTCCAAGACCTAACTCCGGCATACAATGCTCACAGGATGATGCTTGCCTATGAAAACTTCAGTCATAAACTTGTTAATCAATAAATAATCGGGAGGCTTTAGGAGGCAAACTCAGTCTAGGGTATGAATATTATAACGATGACAGCATCAGTCTTGACCCAATTGAGCAGAGGATTCGGGGGATTAAGGTGATATCATGTAACTCCATTCATTCCTCCTCTGGCGGGATTTTGGTTATGGCATTGATTCTACAGCAACACGTTGTCATGCCATTCTGCTCGCTCTATGTATGGCAGATCATCTATCGCCTCAAACTCAATTAACGGCGGTGAAGTGGATACGAGCGGCAGTCTTCACCAAAGCGTCAATGCTTGTGGGACCGTGCCTTGTTCGGTGCAACAATTGCCCCGACGTATAGAGCCTCGTTAGGAACTTCCATACGAACATTTATGAGAAAAGTGTGACAATTTCGAAGCGAAAGGTCTCAAGGTATCAAAGGATTCAATATGTACATAATTATCCAATAACAAATCCACGTTGCTCTGAATATAACCAATAAAAGCTTGAATATCAACCAACAATCATTGAAAGCAACACGCTTTGGCTAGCTTATAAATACGGATAGATTCAACGGAATTAACCGCGCGCCGCATAACGTTATTGTCAACGTAACAGAATGTTCCATGGGCACGGCTCATATACTCGGCTGAGTAACTCTCCCGTCGGATTAGGACTAAACGATTCATGTACCGAGGCAACGGCCCCATCACCAACTCCACTTGCGGACTTTTTGCTGTAACCTCGTCACGATCTTGCGGAGTGGTCTGTTCTTTTTGCTATGGCGCAAGATTTGCATAGAATTTTATAGAGTTTATATAAAGAGTTGTTGCGCCGCGTCTAAAATAGTGCTGTGACCCTGCTTTCTTAAGAATTATACCAATTGTTTACAGTACTTATAATTAATATTCCAGAATGGCTCCTCCAAGATACGGAAACGAGGTCGTTGACCCTGCGCCTCTATTACAACCTCTCGACTATGTTTTCGCTAAGCGACAAGCGCCCAATCGCTTCCTCAAGGCAGCTATGTCTGAGAAGCTCGCTACATGGGATGCCAAAGACGTCTCTGCCCGTGGATATCCTACACCAGAACTCATCACCCTCTACAGAAACTGGGGTGCTGGTGGCTGGGGAACTATTCTAACCAGCAACGTTATCATTGACGGCATTAATCTCGAAGCCCCCGGCAACCTCGTCATCCCCGCTGATGAGCCTTTTGAGGGCCGTCGCTTTGACGGCTTCAAGGAGATGGCCACCGAGGCCAAGAAGAATGGCAGTCTATTGGTCGCTCAGGTCTCTCATGCTGGCCGTCAAGTCGAGGATTGGGTAAACCCCCATCCCATTAGTGCCTCAGACGTCCAGCTCGTCAACTCTGGTATGTCTGGACGTACTTTCGCTGCTCCCCGACCTGCTACTAAGGAGGATATCGCCAACATCATCAACGGTTTCGCTCACGCCGCTGAGTTTCTTGACAAGGCTGGTTTCGACGGCATTGAGCTCCACGGCGCTCACGGCTATCTCCTGGCCCAGTTCCTTTCCCCTCGCACCAACAAGCGAACCGATGAGTACGGCGGTAGCCGCGAGAACCGAATGCGCATCGTTCTTGAGGTCTTTGCTGAGATCAAGCGTCGCGTGAGCCCCAACTTCATCGTTGGTATCAAGGCCAACTCTGTCGAGTACACCCCTGGCGGTATTGACATCGAAGATGTCAAGGCCTTTGCTGTCGCTCTCGAGAAAGCCGAGGTTGATTTCATTGAGCTTTCGGGCGGAAACTATGAGAAGTTTGCGTTTGCTCATGAGCGGGAAGAGAACAAGAAGCGAGAGAACTACTTCCTTGTTCAAGCTGAGGAGATTGTCAAGGTTTTGAAGCGCGATATCAAGATCTTTTCCACCGGAGGTTTCAAGAGCATCAAGGCGATGGTCGATTCTCTTCAGATCATCGACGGTGTTGGTATCGGCCGCGCAAGTGCCCAAGAGCCCCGATTCGTCGAGACACTTAAGAAGGTCTCCATCCCTGGAACTATGGAGCAAAGATTCGACCACGATGATGTCCTCAAGAGACTCGCTGCAGCTGGAATCCAAATTTCACAGATCGCCAACAACTTGGAGCCTATTGATTTGAGTAAGCAGGAGAATGCTGATAGTCTGTGGAATGACGTTATGCAGTACTTCCAGCAAGCTGCCCAAGATACGGAGCATAAGCTGTACAAGTGGCCTGCTCTGTCGCAGGTGGCTCAACCTTATGGAGAGTTGGATTTATGACTAGCGAAAATATGATTTAGCGAATTAGAATAGAAGGATAGCCCGATATATACGATTGTTTGAAGCCGCTCGCATGAAGAAACTCCATAACTTCATTCACGTGCCGTATGCAGGTCGGCAGATTTGAGTTAAGCTTCTCTCGTAAGCTTACCCTCCCGTCAGCATCGGCAGTTGCAAGACCGGGGTAATCACGTCTAGACTGTCTGACACCTCACCAGGCGTCAGGGGCAGGATATCCTAAACTTATCCTAAGCTTATCTTAGGCCCACCCTAAGCCTATGTTAAACTTATCCTAAGTTGCCTAAGTCTTTTCGTCATTTAGGATTAGGTCCCAAGTTTTCTTTCTCCCCTAGCTAAATAACTCGCATGCTGACCACTCGGAAGAGCCTCATGATTAGATCGCAGCCAGCAACACCTGCACCGCTGGCAAGAGACTTTCTCGTTCCTTACCTTTGAGACTCCGAGTCAACCACCATTAACTTCCGCCAAAGCAGATTTCCTTTCTACATCAACGCAACACTGACGGTGTCGCATTTCTTTTTTTCTTTTTTTTTTTTAAAAAAAAAATCCACAATCCAATATTTACATTCCTTACTATGGCAGGTCGTTATATAGTCATGACTATGAATATAGGTGAGCGCATTTCTCTCTTCTTCCCATTGCCCTCTCAACTTACCATCGTGTGCTAGTCATTTTCGCCTTCGAGGTATGCTTCCTATCAGCAGGCGACTCGCCGACCGCTCCACAATACAGCCTCGTCAACTGGAAACGCGAAACGATCGACCTTGTTTAGAAAGAAGAATGTGCGGTCGCGATGAGAGATATCATACCGGACGTGTACCAGCTCGGGATTTCTGGTAAGCCGTCACTCCACGCATCACAAGCTCGGTTGAGCTTTGTTTGCTACCTCCATCATTCAGTCGCTAATTGAAGTTATCAGGTCTATGCAGAATCAATGGGACGGCGAGGAAGACCTGCACAGGCCATTTCCCCGGAGCCCTCAACCTTACAGAAGCTGTAATCCAAGACATCGACAATTTCAAGCACTGCGAACCCTTGAAATGGAATGAGACTTTGGAAGAGGTCTGCAAAAATCGCATCAGAGTACATATTGTCGACTACAATACAGCAGAAAGTCTCGACCACATGTTGGTCGCCTTCCTCGTCCTCTCTATCATCACCAACGTTGCATCTTTCTACGTCATATACAGAACTGGTGCAGTACGCCACCCTTATACCACGGCAATTTTCGGCTTGGACATGATGCTCCTCTTCACAAGTTTCGCCTTGTGCTTTGTGGTGATGAGTTACGAAGTTGGCCCGTACGTGGAACATGTCCCGCTGCAGAAATTTTCAGAGATAGAAATGATCGGTCCTGGCTTTTGGGCGTTACTCGGGATTCTGGTTATGCGGATGACGACGACTCCGGATTTGCTCTGGGGTATAATCCCCTTACTGATTCCCGTGGCCGGCGTCTTTGGTTTCCTTGTGCACATGAAGGGCTTCTTCACTCTTGTCCGCACTGCTGTTTTGACGGATCTATCGAGACTGGCAACCACCTGAAGGGTTGTGATGGAGGCACGCCATGCTATGTGCGTGCTAGAGGCGACGACTATTGTCAACAGGGGAAAACACAGCAGAACCTTTATTTGAATGCTTTACGAGATGTATAGTTTAGAGTATCCCAAGTTCAGGGTTCTTCCAATACAACCAAGGTTATCTCAAAGTTGCGCGACACTCCAAATCCCCATCCCTCCATTCTCAACCCTCTCTCAAAAGCCCAGACTCCCATCCAATTCCTCAATCATTCCCATGAACCCAATGGGGTGACGCGTTCCTTGCATGGGCAGCAGCGCTTACCCAGATCCATTAACCATTTTTCGCCCTGGAATCAGGGACCAAAGCTTAATCCCACAATTGCCCAGGGCCATCAAGCCACGATTCCATAAAATTCCAATATTTCAATCAAAGAAACGAGACTATTGAAGATGGTGGCGTCGAGAAATGCGCTGCGTTTGGCTTAGTCTCACTGTTCCGGGTTAGCCCACGTTGGATCTAAGGATTGAAACCAGCCGTAGACATGTTCCAGACACCAGGCTATTGTTATCAGAACGGCGTCTAGCAATTCTAGACCGGTATGGCATTCGTAAGCTTAAAGGAGATGGGGAATCTATATATTAAAGGGGATTTCCCTGGGAAAAAAGATGGTGTTGACGGTATTTTACTCTCACCATCTTCGTGACGACTCTCCTTAAAGTGCGCTTTGCACTATCTTCCCTTTCCCCTTTACGCGGCGACACCGCAGCATTCCTTTCCTTATCTTTCCCCCTTATCTTTAAAATTTTCTCACCATGTTCTCTCCTTGGATTTTCACCGTCTTCACATGTCTGTTCGCCATCGCAGCGGCAGTCACACCGCCCGCCTACAGCGGCTACACGCGCGTCTGGCAGCAAGGCTTCGAAGGCCAAGCCAACACATTCCCCAGCACAAGCACATGGAACATCATCGAACGCGTAAAGAACTACAACAACGAAGTCGAAGCCTACGTAAAGAGCACAAGTGTTCTTCGACAAACCGGCAAGAATACACTGCAGCTGATTCCCCGGTTCTCAAGCAAGACGAAGAAATGGACTTCTGCTCGAATTGAGAGCACGTATACCCTTACGCCCAAGCTTGGAAAAATCACTAGAGTTGAGGCGAGTTTGCGGCTGGGGGGTAACTCGGCGAGGAGTAAGCAGGGAATCTGGCCGGCTTTTTGGCTCCTTGGTGATGCGATTCGAAATGGTGTTGAGTGGCCTGCTTGCGGAGAGGTTGATATCATGGAGAATGTCAACGGGCAGAAGATTGGCTACGGTGCTGTTCACTGTGACAAAGCACCGGGCGGAATCTGCAATGAGCCTAATGGTATCGCGTCGAATGTTCAGCTTCCTGATAGCATGTATCACGTCTGGCGGGTCCAGTTTGATCGACGAAGCAGCAATCTGAGATCTCAGTCTATTACCTGGTATCGCGATGGAACGGTCTTTCATCGTGTTACGGGCGCTCAGATTGGCAATGCAACGGTTTGGAAGACTCTTTGCCATAGTCCTATGTTTGTCATCTTCAACGTTGCCGTTGGTGGAGATTGGGTAAGTTGAAAATCCCGAAGAAAGGAGACGTTCACTAACAAGATTACAGCCTGGCGTTCCTAACTCTAGCACCAAGGATGGAATTGGAAGCCATATGGAAGTCGAATATGTCGCTCATTATGTTTCAAACTAGTCGGACATTCCCAGCTTCGATCTTTTCTATATTCAGATACCAATAATGAACTTTGGCGTTACAACTTTCGTGTCTCGATGTGAGGATGCTTCAATACCAATGGATGCCCCTAATCAGTGTGAGCATCACAGAGGTCGACTATCAATTTCATCGTGGTGAGTACGTAATGTGGCATTAGACTAGATATACGATACAACTCCCGTGGCGCGTTATTACTCCCCCACGACACTCAACTTCGGCGTCCCCGGTCCCGAACTACTCCTCTTTCTCAACTTGCCCCTCTCCGCCCTTGGTGTCGCATCAGCACCAGGTTGCGACGCCGAACGTCCTCCATTCTTACCAAACAAACTACCCAGCCTACTATGCCTCTTCTCCCTCTCTTTATCCGTCACCGCAGGACTTCCTGTTGTGTTTCCCATGTTGAACGGCGGATCGTCGTATTGAGCATCAGGAACAGGCGGTCTTTCGGGGGAAGGGCCGGAGCCTTCTGGTCGGGTTAGGCGGTATTCGTTTGGATGGTAGAATGTGCGGTTGTCGATTTCGTAGCGGCCTGCGTCGATGGCTGCTTGGTTCTTCTCAATTGCTTGGGGAGTGCCGCCGAAGTGTTTGTCAACGCTGGAGTTTAGTGTTCCGCGAAGAGTTTCGCCGGCGCCCTATAATTCGTCAGTATCAATTGAGACGAGTCAATTGATTACCACTTACATGGATACCAGCAGCGGCGGACTTCAAATTCGCAATGGTCGATTTATTAGCAGGTCGGGAATAATTCACAGCAGAAGGTTTATCCCCAGGCGCAGGCGGGGGCGGAAAAGCGCCCTGGCCAACCTGTAAAGGCGCTGGAACGAACTCGGCCGAGCGTCTGACGTTTCGCTCTGGAATTGCGGGGGAATTGTTATCGGAGCTGGAAATCTGAGAGGGAATTGGATCGCGGGGTGGAATTAGGCGTCGGCCTGGAGTCTCTAGACTCTTGCGACGTGCTGTTGGGGTAATTGGGGATGGTTCAACGGGCGTGGGCGTTATGTGTTGTACGGGCTCTGGCTGTGCTACAGGCGGTGGATGCGGGGATGGTGTGACGTCTTGGTTGCTGACGGTTGGTAACTCCATAACAGGATGAGGTTCCTCAATTGTTTGAGTCGTGCCATTGGAGTTTGTGACGGTGGTAGTAGTAGTCGTAGTCGTCGTTGTAGTTGTAATTGTCTGTCCGGTATTTGGATTGGTCACCGTCTCTCTTTTGATGGTCGGGCTGGTGTAAGAGTCTGGTCCCGAATTTGGGTTGAGGTTTGGAGTAGGCGTCGCGTTGTCTGGTGTCTTTCCTGGACTCAATCCGCTGTTACTCTTTGTGTTGCTCAGATCGCCCTCTGTTGTCAATGAATTGTTGGGTTCACTGCTTCCATATGTCGAATCGCCTGAAGTCTCTGCTGTTTCCGGGATCTGAAGTTCTTGACTTTTGCGCTTGTCTTTGTCCTTCTCCTTGTTCTTGTCTTTCGAGGAACTAAAGATCTTCCATTTTGAGCGCTTCTCTTTGTCCTTGCCAAAGGGGTGATCATCCTGTATCGACATTGTGAAGATGAACAACTGTATGTGAACAATTACTGATGGTTTGACAGAATTGAGCTGATGAAACGGCGAGATAACGGTTCAAATGTCAATTAGGCCTGTCGAAGGATGGACGTTGCAATATGACGAAGGGTGATGAGGTCATTTAACCTGGTCGCAACTTGGAACCCCTCAGCCACCGCTGATCACCTCTTGGGAGCTGCCACTAACGCGCAATGACTACTCCATGACTTAATAGCACATTGATCTTGCTGCGAGACCCTGTGGCGTGAGCTTCCTGATGGTGAGCCCAGCCACATATCCATCATTCTGGTGACGAGTATTTCGCAAGTGGCGGCAGAGTTGGGAGTAAGATCTTAACAGCCACGATCCGGTCTTGGGTGAGCCTCTGTTAAGGTTATATCTCAGCCTTTCAACGAAGTCATCGTCTTTCAAAACCAGTTTTGTCCAGAGGCCGCCCAATGCTAACATGGATTGATCGGATGATCGCCACAATCGATGCGACCGTGTAACTAAGGACCCCTAGATCTCGCATATTATTCGTATTTTGACTTTGACACTTTTCGTGATGCCAAGACTATCGTTTGAGTGTATTTACCATACAACGGATGCAAGGGAATTGGATAGGTTAAGGTATCTTGCCAAGAACATCCAATATCACTAGTTCGACGATAGAGATTAGTCGATTCGTCTGTAGTTTCTTTCCATCCAATCTTTCCAGAAGCCTTTTGTAATGAAGCCTGTCAGACCTGTCAAACCTCATAAGCTTATGATTGAACTGAAAGTGCAGACAGTGATCTTCCTTTGCCGGGCCAATGACCTCTTCCTTGACTACCACTGACAATCAACAGAAAACCAATTTGAGTAGTTCTGAACCTGTATTTATTTCAATCAGATACGTAGAAATATTCATGATGAAGCAGCCTTATCAAAGGTTGGTTCCCTCGAGTTGGTGTTTTGGTCGACCCAAACTTCTGGACAGCCAGATAGTTTATTGTCATATTCTCAGGTTACATAGGATCACACGATTTTCACGCAAGTCTCGGGGTCCATTTCTTGCGTCTATACAAATACAGGTGTTTATAAAGAACTGGTTGGATAAAATTTGCGAGTTACATCTAGTATGGCGACGAGTATTAGCTCAGGAGCTTGAAAGACAACATCGCCTTGTCTTACATCTGAACTACTTTATTGAATAGCAGGAATAATAGACCATGATTCAAAAAGTGTCAAGTTCTGAGATTATTGGGTTGGTCCTGCTAATATCACAAAGAGCCATACCAAGCAATGTACATCTCTTGAATGTCTTTTTTCCAAAGCTCCCAGGCACTTCCAAAGAGCTTCTCCTCCAAACTATGTACATTCAATGGAATGGCACAAGTTATTACGGCACTGCCAAACAGGTTGTAGTGCCAGGAGTACTGCGCGATCTGGCTGCAAGTGTCAGAGGCTTCACCTCCACTGTTTTTGAACAAACGGCTCGAACACCACGGTAACCACTGGCAATACGGCTGCAAAGCATCTGGCACTGGCAGAACAGAGTAAAAGCTGCAGAACAGCCTCTAAATATTCCTGAAATTCTACCGTATAAATTCCCATCTCTTCTCCAGCAATCTCGACTTTAACCTTTCCTCACCACAACGATCAACCATCCCATCCTTCACCCAATCTTCTATCAATACTACTTGATCAGAATAACCTTTCATCTTCCCTCTACTGAAGACCTGTTGTCTCAAAACCTGAACAGATCTTTCATCCATTCCGACATCAACGATATGTCTCCCCTCTACACCAAGTCTTGGGCTCCGGCCAACAAGACAATCATCGACATCGGCGGATCTACCCTCGACACTACTTTCGATTCGCAGCTCCCTAGCGCCTTCAAGGGAGAGGGCTACTTCCCAAAGGAGGTTGCATACACTACCGGCATGCACCATTGGTGCGAGATCGCCGACAACTCTTATCAGACCACTGATGAGCTTGAAATCATCAAGTCTACTGCTTTCGACGTCGTCAAAGACATGCCAGCTACCGGCGCGGTCGTCGTCGACCTTGGAGCAGCTAACTCCCGAAAGTTCGTTCCCTATGTCGAGGCTTTCATCCAGCAGGGCAAGCCATGCATCTACATCGCCCTCGATCTCTGCAAGGAGTCTCTGACCCAGCATGTCAACAAGTCAGCTGCCGACTTCCCTCAAATCACCTGCATTGGCCTGTGGGGTAACTTCATCCAGGGTGACAAGTACTTCGCTACTCTCCCCAACCCTCGTATCTTCCTGTCTCTCGGTTCTATCTTCTTCAACGCACCGGACCAGATGTGTGTTGACCGATGCAATGAGTTCTCCAAGCATCTCTCTGGATCTCCCTACTCGAAGTTGATCGTCGGTCAGGATGGACCCTCTGGCACCGAGGCCTCGCCCACTCATGCCGCTTACCAGACCAAGGCTTACGATGCGTTTTTCATCTCGTACCTCAAGGGTATTCAGACCCACGCTGATATCTTCGCCAACCCTCGCATCGCCTGGACCTATGAGTCGAAGCTTGACAAGTCCATGCACTACTTCAAAGTAGTTGCTCAGCACGACATGGTTTGCCACCGCTACAACGACTTCTTCATCAAGAAGGGAACTGTCTACACTATGTTTCCCTCTTGGAAGCGTGGAGAGGATGAGATCCATGCGATCGCTAAGGCTCAGGGCCTGAGTATCAAGACCCTTGGCAAGGCTCCCAACTCTGGGATGCATCAGTATTTGATCCAGCCTCGCATGTAAACAGCATGGACAACCAACAATCCCAAATTTTCCCTTTGTTATCAGATATGTTTCCCGGACGGAGTCTAGGCTAGACATGAAGACGTCACAAGACAAATGCGCAAGCACGGCACGCGGAGTTTAGGAATTTGTACTTGGACATGGGTAGTTGTTTGGGCTTTTAGGTTCGGAACTTCTTGACTGCTGAACAAGTACACGGATAGACAGCTAGATCTTAAACTCAGAGTCCCCCCTGAATAGATACACGAGATTCAGGCATACTAATTCCCAACTTGCAATTGTGAAGTACCCCACTGGTGACAACTCTGACATGACACATATTTTTAGGAAGAATTAAAAATGCTAATGACGCTTATGAATATCAATTGGTGCGCGCTCACCATCAACACGTACGAGACTAGTGTTTTCATAATTTCCAGGTCGAATGTCGTGTTTTGTCCAGCTCCCATCTTGAACGACGTCGCGAGATGACGTAATCATCTGGTGGAGTTAAAAACAATGCCATTCTTGAACCTGTAACTTCATCCTCTCCCTCCAACAATAAGCCTTGCGGTCCAGCCAATCATGTCAAAGCGGAACCTCCTTCTATGCTTCGATGCATTCGGAACTCTAATCAGACCTGTTCGTCCAGTTGCGCAGCAATACGCTGATGTTGCTCGTCAATGCGGTTTTACCAACTTCAACGACGACGAGCTGCACGCCGCCTTCAAGTCGTCCTTCAAACAGGAGGCTAAGAAGAATCCTAATTATGGAAAAGAAACAGGATTAGGCGCGACGAATTGGTGGACTAACGTTCGTATTCGGGAGCTGCAGCAGACAAAACAAAGCTAACGTAACTCAGGTTATCCATAATACATTCACGTCTTTGGCGAAGGATGACAAGCCCCTACCAAAAGATTTAGCGCCGAAGTTGCTGCATCGCTTCGCCTCAAAGGAGGGTTATGAGACCGAATCAGGGCTTGTTGAGGCTTTCAAGAACTTGAAGCATAATCCACCTCGGAATTTCGATAGTCTTGTCATTGGCGTTATTACAAACTCAGACGATCGCATTCCCAGCATTCTCTCATCCCTGGGTCTCGCCGTGAGTCCATTGAGATACGGCACCGATTCTGACCTCAGCAAGCTAAGAGACAAGACCTACGATATCGACTTTCATTGTATGTCTTACGACGTTGGCGTTGAGAAACCGGACAAGCGCATCTTCAGCGCTGCAGAACACATGCTCGCGCAAGTCATCAGCGCTCGCAGCGGAAAAAGCTTGAGCGAATCTGAAAGAGAGACCAATAGTTGGCGAAAGGTGTATGTTGGTGATGATTATTCCAAAGATGTACTTGGGTCAGCGAATGCAGGCTGGAATCCGGTGTTACTCGACCCGAAAGATGAATGCGACAGCATCGCCGATTTGAAACATTGGAGGTCGTCGTCAGATGAGAAGCCGGAAGGCAAGGTTTGCAAGATAGAGGAACATCCAGACGCGACATTGAGTGGAGTGTTTAGTGAGCATGATATTGCAACTGTTCATTCGATCCGGAATCTTCTTTCCTGGGTGTCAAGATGAGGTTGGGAATTGACACTAATCGTGGCACGCTATATCGACTAGAGATCACGACATATTTTATCTTGGTTCATTCCCTTGCATTTTATTCAGAGCTTTTGGGGTAGCTTAATGAGACCCGGTGGCTTAATTAGGCTCGCCGAAATGATTCATCCCTCATCATCCCAATACGGAACACTCCAGATCTGATAAAGTGGACCACCAATCTGAAAAATATTATAAATGGCCATTGCTTTTCTGGCTTCACTCATACAAGTGCCCAGTCCAGTTTACGATACTTTCTAATGTCAATCATGGCTGCCATCAACATATCAGTGGTCGAGTCTCACCGCCTCAACATTACTACTTCTCAAGAACAAGCCATTCCCTTATCTCTCCTCGACAGCACAACCGCCAACTTCTCCAACGCCAGTGCCATATGGCTCTTTGAAAAGCCTACTCGCGATGATCTCAACTTGGCCTACCACTTTCGTGAATCCCTGGTACGGACTCTTCGGTTCTATCCACAATGGGGCGGCCATCTGAAGGCTGTAAAATCAACAGATGGCACTGTTCCGCCTGAAGCAGGGTCGTTTCCGCCTCATGCTCGACGGTTTGGACGTCTCTACGCATATTACGGAACTGATAATGATCCTGGTGTGGAGTTTGTTCATGCCAAATGCGATGCTATGCTGGAGTCTTTATATCCCGCAGATAGGATACGCAGTCAAGGTTTCTGGAAGTACGACTCCAGTGTCTTTCAGAAGTTCATGGCCCCTGTCACGATTGCTCAGCCACTTAAGGATTTATTGAAGAACGAGAATGGACAATCCCTGCCTCTACTCGCCATTCAAATCACAGAATTGTCTTGTGGCGGCTTTGCCCTTGCTCTCAATGGAGCGCATCCTCTCGCAGACGCCACGACTCTGATCGCTTTTATCAAACACTGGGCGAACGAAAGTCGCCAAGGCTTAGGGAATGTACTTCCTGCTTCAAAACCTGTGTTCAACCCTACTCTTATCGACAACCAAGCAGCCGGAGACATCAATGCCGACGAACCAGACCTGGATATCATACAACGAGCAAGAAGTTTACCAATGCATAGATTTGACTGGTGGCATCCAAGCTCGACACCTCCTTGGCCGTTCAAGATACCTTCGCCGTTTGACGAACAAGATATTGAGCCTGCTGGCAAACCAATGCCATGGGCAGAGTGGAATGTTGCCGAGCCTGTTTCAAACTACGTTGTTCACTTGAGTCAGAAACAAGTAGTATGTCTTTGGAAAAGGGCGAATGAGAACTCGTCACAGAAGCTAAGTCAACATGATGCAATAGTCTCTCACATCTGGTCATGCATCGCTCGCGCTCGTGGCCTCGAGAATGACACAGATCCAATCCACTGCGATCTAGTTTACGGCGTTCGCTCGTCCTTCTATCTCAAAGAGGACTTCCTCGGATCCCCAGTCATGATGATGAATATCGAACTCCCTGCCTGCCAAGTTGCCAGCTCATCCAGCATAACTCAGGTAGCAACTCAAGTCCGTAACACACTCAAGACGATCTCCGACCCCTCCAACATGGCTGCCCATTTGCACAGTCTAGCTTTTGAAAAGTCCCCTCAACGAATATGGCAAGCATTCTTGGGGAGACGGCATATCTTGGTGACGACTTGGGCACGAGCAGGGATATATGATGTTGACTTTGGATTTGGATATACGTGTCGTTATGCTGAGGGTGTAGTTCCGGAGATGGATGGAAATGTGTTGATAAAAGAAGCATCGGGTCCTCTGGGGAAGTATTGGACGGATAATGGGGTTGATGTTTCTATCCACATCAGGACAGAAGATATGGAGCGGCTTATCAGGGATCCTCTCCTGTTTCCCGTCGTTGCATGAAGTCAAAACATAACAAATATTGCAAGTCGGCCCCTGTTTTGCCTTGATCGAGATATTAAACCTGTTGGCTCGATACTCAGTTTCTGTTGGTCGGACCAAAAGAGACCCTTGGGGACTCAGCCCCAGGCAGCCGCGCGCTTTAGGTATTGCCTGACGCCATGGAACTCTCCTCCTCCATCCCTCTTCGGCGCCCATCTATGCTCGTTTGCGACCATATAGACAGCTTTTGTTTTCTCGGGGACCAAAATGCCATCTCCAGAATATGTTAGGCTCGATCGACTGGAGGGGTATCATTACCATTTCTTGTCTGTAGCCCTCCGCAATGTTCTTAACACTGAGTTCGCACTTATGACATACGCCCAGATTATTGACGGTCTTCCAACTGCCGATGTTGTCTGGGACCGATATTCGGCCACATATGAACCTTCTCATCCTATCGTCAATCACAAAACGCTTTGCGAAGGAGCCTTAGAGAGGGCCGAAGGTTTCCGTGCACAGCTCTCTATGGCTGAAGTGATGGTTGATCTGGAGGTATGCTCCCCAGCAACTCCCAATGACTTTTCCTGTTTTCTAACATCGTACAGAAACTGAATGCGTACCAAGAGGCGGAACCCTCCTCACGTTCCTTTCAGCTACGGTTGATTGAGATGACTGCGTGTGCTCTACATCAAATCGGTGTACGACTGTCACAGCTAGAGAAAGTCCACGACCCTGCTACAACTGCTGGTTATGATATTGAGTCTACCATCAAGTGGGAGCGACCTCCCGATGATTTTTGTCGCTTTCCACCAAAGCCGACAATGTTCGTTGCGACTCAGTTCACTGCTCATGACCGGTACCCAAAAGGTGTTGATGACATGGTTGGATATTGGGCAGAGAATCGCATCCTGGGCGGTGTAGCACTCTTTGACCATTCACAGGCATGGACAGGTGACGACGAGCCCAACGTGTACTTTCAGTGTACTCGCGCAAGAGTCACATTCCGTGTGTGTCAACTTCTCGATACTCAACAGTCAGCGTTGATATCCTTCCTTCTTTCAGACCCCGAGGACGCCAATACCAAGTGCCCGCTCCCTACCTTACCAACCTCCGATAACAGAGTTCGGATAGACCCAGGAGATGCTATTCCAGTTAAGAAAGTCTACAGAGACATTTGGGAAAGGAAGCTTCCCCCAAGACGGTGGAGGGCGCCGCGATTGGAACGCCCTAAGTCATCTTTGGACTATCCAGAGTTAGACATTGATGCAGAGGTTGAGCGCCTGAACAGAATGTAAAGTATTGCTGCTGGACGAGCAGCCAAGATAGCTATAGAAAATGAAACATTATTGTCAGAAACCATGACTAACGAGATTTGTTCTCTTTTCATCAGTTTGTGGCTAGTAAACCATTACAAAAATACAACAAGCTTTCTCGAACATATGAATAAAGCAACAGGCTGGGCTCCATTGCCAGGAAGGGAGGTACCGATTCGCTGTCAGATTTCTCGTCTCGTGGCTGGTTGTTCTACGTCACCACTTCAGCTTATGTCTTAGCTCTCCTCACTTCAGCACTCAAAATGTCTTATCTCCTCGGAGTCCTCCAAACTCTACCCCCTCACCACAGATTTATAACGATCAGTCTAAAACTCCATAGTTCTTGTTTTAGGACTAGATATTGGATCACGGGACGGTTTTGTTCCTTCGTCAAACATGTCCGACAAAAATCAACTTGAATACCCAGTATGTCTCGATGCGAGCCTCTGCCGACTCTGCCGTTTCCCCGTCAGCAGGGAGGAAGAGGAGATTGCTGCTTGTAAGTCCGCGACATCGAGTTGTGTCTCCCAGGGTTAGCTGACCAACTGTAGTGTCTCCGGAAGATCAAGTTTCCTCCCCATTCAGTATCTATTTCGAGAAAGACTTTATACCTATGTTCATCAAAAGGTCTCTCCCTACTACCTTCCCTCACTGTGTCTATTCAAATTGCACCCATAACAAGGGTCTCGCCATCGCTTTCCATGCTAGATGCCGTGAGATGGCCGCTCCTTTTGGAATTCCTCTCAAACGGTACCGCCTTGTCACCGAGTACTCTTACCGTCATGCCTCGTTAAACCATGAAAGACGGAGACGCCGTGTTCGGGAATTGATAGAGAGTGCCCTGCGTAAAACATATGGCAAGCTGCCGCCAGAGCTTTGGCATATCGTGTCCGACGACGACGAGTTGATCAGACTTTACACCATAGCAGAGCTTTCTCCGAAGCGTCGCGAGACTAAATGGTCTGTTGATCTGTCACTCCAATGGTTGGTCACAGCCGCCAGGATGGATGGTGTGGGGTACGTGGGTTCATTAACAAATTATTCCTCAATGGCGAACCGTCAGACTATGAAAGTGATATTTCGTTGGGGTTTCAGGAACCTATACATTGCAAGCGACCACCTCGGCATCAGGCGAATCACTTCAGACCCGAAAGAATCCAGCTTAGATGCATTATATCCGGCCTATTGGGAAACAGTATCTGCAAACAGCCAGACGATAACTTTCCTTGGTGATGTAAGTTTATGGGACCATTATGTATACCAGAAGCTAAATCAGTATGCCCAGGGCCTTAAGCTTCGAAAGCTATTGACTGCTTCGAACTACCCTCAAGTTCTCTGGCCTCATCCAGTAACGCCGTCCGAACTCGAGTCGATGACATTCTACTATGCTGGTTGGGGCGAAGGGGCTCTTGAGGCGAGGTTAAGAACACTGACTTTCAATGAACCCAGTACAGCTGGATATTCCGTATGTTGGGCCAACGATGAGATGGTCTCAATTCACGTTCATCGCAACATGGAACATGGAACATCGAGAATCCGACCATACACTATGGATGACCACTCTGAGTTTGATGATCGAAGTCTCCTCAAGTGGACCTACTATCCTGTCCAAGAAGATGAGTTCATTCAAGAGATCTGGCTACGAGGGTCCGAGAAATATGATACGACTCGGCCCCTCCCATCTCAAGGTGACGGCGGTGTGAAATATCATATGTCGACACCATGGGGGTTGAACAAATACAAGAGGCCCAGTGACATAGCTCTTGCGGTAAGGTTTCCTAACACTCTCAAAATCAATGAGCCACTCAAATAACGATAACTCAGCTTGTTACGAGCAAAGGCCGAAAGATTGTTGCTGGAAGTTTCCCAGACCACCATGAACAATACTCATCATATTCGAAACATCGCCACTGGGACTTGGTAGCGAAAACATCCGCGAACGCTCCACTTCAAGTCTTCTTCTCTCCCTCAGACCATGGAATTCCTCTTATAGCGGCAACGAGATTAGCAGACAATCATACCGCAGCCCGTCCACCGAGCCAAACACCGCTTGGTACCATGCCACGTTTCAACCCGCTCCATACTCTACACTACTCATCCGCGTCATTGGAAAACATCACAGAAGTCCTAGTCTGCAAGAGCAAGAATCCGAAGAATACGGGAGTAATTCGACACTTTGACTTGGAAAACAGCCGTATGGTTGAAACTCCTTACAAAAAGGTCGCTGGGCTATTGTTTCGGTACGCCGACGGTAATGAAGCTAGTGTTGGGTGCTTTCGGTTTGACTGGGCCGAGACGCCGCTTGCAAGAGATGGCTCAAGGGGACTGTTTGTTGGGACAAGGCCAGGGAAGATTGTGCAGATACCTCCACACGTAGCTGCCGTTGATATCAAGCCTCAAGAAGTCGAAGGAGAGTTCACTTGGATGGAGATACCCTGGACTGGAGTACTTGAGTGGTGGTTCAACCCTGATAGCTTGGACACTAGCATCACGCATATCCTTTAAGCGGATGAAATTACGGTATAGGAAGAACTGCATCAGAAAGACTTTTCTTAACCATTATTGTCTCTTGGGTAGGAGACTTGCCTTATACAGGAAGGCTCCGAATTCTGATTGTCAGCTGACATAAGACGTGAAGCGCAATCTATCCTCGCTTCTCTGCTGACGCTACCCCACAGGTTACGATTTACTTCCTATAAATTCTCTCTTCATAAATATTCATCTATCTTCTTACCAGAAATAAAGAAGCCACTAAAATATCCGCCATGTCTGAACTCAGAGTCCACAGTTTCTACCGCATCTGGTTCACTTGGATCGACCCACTGACCATCCTCCCAACCGTCTACGCTCTCATCTTCACCCCCGAATTCATCCTCGATGGCCTCATCCCACTAAGCATGTCTACCTACAATCCAGACCAGGCCTTCTTATTCCACCAACTCGCTGCACTATTCGCGTTTGTCGCCATCATGCTGGCTGTGCTTCTCAGGGTTAGCTCTGATATCAAAGTATGGAGAGTCGTCATTGGCGGCGTGCTTCTCATCGACGTTGCGATCTTGATCAGTGTTTTTGTCAGCATGAAACAGCAAGGCCGTTCGGATCTGTCTATGTTCAGGTGGCAGGATTGGGGGAACTATCTGTTCACTGGTTGGGTTGCTGTTGTGAGGGCTTTGTTCTTGGCTGGGGTTGGAGTTGGCGCTGTGAACAAGGGAAAGCTGGCTTGAATGATGACAATGAGATTAGTCTCTTAGTTAATGGCTAGTTTGAGTCACGGCATTGGATGTCTTGGACGTCAGATTGTTGTTTGTATGATCAAGAGTAACTCGTGTTCTGCGGCAGTACATATAACAGAGTCTCTGATTCAATTCCAAGGGCGGTGCCAGTGTCAATATAAGTGAAGCCGAAGAACATTCAAATAGAAAGATACAGGTTCCATTGTTCAATCATCATATATATTGCACCCCTTCGTCCCGTCCCCTCAAACATTTCTTTCCCCCTTACCAACTCTCACATCGAGATTTCTATCAAGTGTCCTCACACAGCTTATCACCATCAGTTCATACTCGCCACCAGCATTTATCATCTCTGCTACTTCATCCGCAATCATGGCCTTTGGGATGTTCAACCGCAACCGCAACCGCAGTCGCAGCCGTAGCCGCAGCCCCGACCGCGGCCGCGACGAAGATTGCCGTGAATGTCGTAAACGGAGCGACAGCCTTGAGCGTAAAAACATCCCTCGAGGCCGGGAAACCTACGAGCACAAGATCAACCCGAATCTGATCTACGGTCTAGATCGCCTCCGTGATGGCCTCAACCTCATCTATGGCCGCAACGCCTTCACTGTCTTTGGTGACATCATGCAGCTTACCGTCCGGGTCCATCTTCCGATGCCTGAGAACTTGGTCACGCGTCTTCAAGATGAAGGTTTTCTCCGTCGTGAGCCAGTCGAACGTCTGCCTCCGGCTGTGAAGGATCAGATCAAGGCGAACGGCTGGTACCAGATGCGGCCTTACGATCAGGAGGAGCCTTATCAAGAGTAAGTTGTTGGGGGTGAGTGTCGATGACGTCTAGAGACTCGCTTTTGGCTGGTAAGTATTTTCAGAAGGATTGCTTGAGGCATTTGATGGACAAAGGACATGGTAGGTGACATTTTCGGAGTTTTTACATGCTGAAAAGACATATCTGGAGTAGGACTCCGGACTGTGGCGGATGCTAAGTAGTTAGTAGACCGAGAGCGCAATTGACAGTCATCGTACTGAGCCCTGTTTGACTATTTGATGAGAGAACGTGATGTACAAGACCTAAAACTGAGTCACAATAACCTCTATGATATGCTTCTAATTGAAATGTAGTAAAACTGAGTGAACTACACCAGCGACACCTGGTCTGGCGTCGCGAAGACGCAGGGGTAGCGTATATAAACACCACATCTTGACGCCATTTCATCTTATGGTCCTATAGTTTAGTGGTAATGACGTCGGATTTTGATACCCTCAGAAGCCTTCCGAAGACCCCGGTTCGAACCCGGGTAGGACCTCGCTTTTTGCATACTATCTCAAGGTGGAGCAGTTTGGCTATTAGGTTGCTTTTACAACCAGGCATCCTATCGAAGGTCCTATAGTCTAGTGGTTAGGACGTTGGATTTTGATCACCATTCAAATTTCTTCCGAAGTCCCCGGTTCGAACCCGGGTAGGACCTCACCTTTTGGCTGTCTGTCACTGTACTGTAACACTTTTACTTTGCGTCTATCTCTTTTTGCTGAAATTCCTTCGTTCCGTGAAGCGTATGCGCTCACGTTCTACTCTAGCGCGTCATCAAGAGTTCAGCTGGGTGTCGTCATGGAATGTCCTCTGTTACACAAGCCCGATTGCGACCGTACAGCATTGATCGAGGCTTCAGCCATGATATCATTAAAAGTTACGTATTGCTATCTACTATTATATACGATCCAAAATGCGCATCAATTGGCTCACACCTCAAAAGGGTACGGGAACGTTGCGCTCAAGGTATCCAAGGAACTTGGGGAGACGACGCTTTGAGGGCGCATCAGTAGATCGCTGAAGATCCTCAATTGCGCTAGCCCACTTGACAAGCTCAGCCTCAGCCCACGCAGTCTGCATGATTCCGAGACCGAAAGGCATTCCAGAGTCCTTGGCGTAACCGCCGGGGATGGTGATGACGGGGTAACCGGCCTGGGCGGCGATCTGAGGAGCCTGTGCGACCTGGGGAGGGACGAGAAGACCGGAGAGCTTCTTGCCCTTGTAGGTGAGGGCGTCGTTGATACCCTTGCGGCAAGAGGTCTGGCAAAACTCGAGGGCTTGCCAGTATGTCTCGTCTCGGACGCCCTTGGACTTGAGAGAGGCGAGGAAACCGTCTTGGCCGGAAGCGAAAGCGGGAATACCCTTGCCGTCCTTGTACGGGTAGCCACCCTCAACACCGTCGTACTTCTGATTGAACCTGAAATTGTTAGTAATACTCAGACAATTGAGACCCAGTGCACTTACTTGACGATGTCCTCAAGGTTGCGGACATTGGTGTTCTTGACCTCGCTAAGGTAGGTCTCGATGTTGCGGTAGAAATCGGCCTTGATGTAGGTATACTCAGACTCATTGGGGAATCCTCGAGTAGTACCGTAATCCCAGTTCCACCCAGCAGGGCTGACAATGGTCTCGTAGTTGGTGATCTCAGTGCCATTGATAATGGTGGCGCCAGCAGACTCGATCAGCTCAACGAGCTCAAGAAGCTGAGACTGCATGTCCTCGTCAGCAAGGGCCCAGAAGCTCTTCCAGGGAAGACCAAAGGTAGCACCCTTGAGAGCCTTCTTGTCAGTGAGGAACTTGGCATAACCGCCCTTGGGCGTCTTCTGGCCCTCAGTGTAGTTGTCGCGCTTGTCAACGCCGTAGATGGCATCAAGAACAAGAGTAGCATCCTTGACATTCTTGGCAAAGCAACCAACGGAGTCCTGGTGCTCACTCTCGGGAATGACACCGGCGCGAGAAGTAAGACCAACAGTGGGCTTGATACCAACGAGAGCATTGCGGTTGGCGGGGTTAATAACTGCAACACAATCAGCGCAATCCACAACATACAGCTTCAGTAACCCAAAACTCACCACTACCATCGGTCTCAGTACCAAGCGAAAACGCAATCACATTAGCACCAACACCAACACCACTGCCAGAAGAGCTACCACCAGGGTTAACAGTCAAGTTATAAGCGCTGCGAACCTGACCACCGCGCCCAGAGTAACCCTCAGAGTAATCGTTGCTGCGCATATCAGCCCACTCGCTGAGAGCAGCCTTGCCGAAGAGGACGGCGCCGGCGTCGCGGAGCTTCTTGACGACGTGCGCATCGCGGGGGACGACGTTGCCGAGGAGTGCCCAGCTGCCGGCGGTGGTCTCCATGCTGTCCTTGGTGGCGATGTTGTCCTTGACGGTGAAGGGAATGCCGTGCAGAGGACCACGGCATTTGCCCTTTGCGCGCTCGGCGTCGCGCTCTGCTGCGATGGCGAAGGCATCGGGGTTGACCTGGAGAACAGAGCTGCGCAATGTTAGCTGTGTTCGGGATATCAATGGCCTCAATTGACCATGTAATTGGCCATTTCGTAGACTTACTTGAGGTACTCCTTGGTCTGATACGTGCGCATGAGGTAGCAAGTCACAAGCTGAACAGAAGTAAGCTTGCCAGCCTTCATAGCATCCTGCATCTCCGTGAAAGTAGCCTCCTCAAGCTTGAAGCCATTGCAATCAGGCATGCGGAACAAATCAGGCGATCCAGCATTCTTCTCCAAGGGGATCATATTGGGCTGGATCGCGAACAGAGGCTCATTTTTGGACTGCTTAGGTGTAGCGCTCACGCCCTGGGCGATGAGGCCCGTGGCCAACGACAACCCGAGAAGCTTCATGGTGAACAGGATTCGATGAGCAACGGAAAGGCTGTGGTGTTCAGAGCAAAGAGAGGGAGGGAATAGAAGCTGTTTTGTTTATTCCCTAGACAGGCAAGGTAAGCTATGCACATTGATTAATTAATTACTCCTACAAGGGTGTCCGGCCTCAGCGGCGAACTTGGGAGTCGGCGAAGACGGGAAGGCTGTGGGAACACATTCGGCCGCTAGACAACGTCAACTGAACTAAACAGAAAATGTCATGTCATGGCCTTGCATTCAAATTCAATTTGCCCATGTCATGTCTGGTTCCCTCGCATCTTTTGGAAGGATTACCCACGGAACGGATCAGTCAAGCCGGGATGGGCGGGGGGGGACAAGCCAAGCCGGGGAGGGGGACCCTGACAGAAGCTTTTAGCGGACTGCGCCGCTAAAGAATTTAGTGGGCTGTGGTTTACGGTAGGCCTAAACTCGATCGAGGCATTGTCAGGCTTGAAAAGTCGCGCAGATTGATAATGGCTCTTCATATTCGGGTCGTTGATGCTGTGTCTGATGGAGAAGATGAAATGAATATGGAAGGTGAAGTTGTTTCTGTTACGAAAGAAGAGATGAATCCTTCTAGAAGTGGGATTTGACGTGCATGAAATTATCGTGCATTGAGCTTGGAAGGATCCATGGTGACAGTTCGCATTGAAGATCGTGTTCCAGCGTGTTGGGAGACAAGTCCAGGGAACTTCTGACGTGAGGTCAGGGTGTCAAAATAAACTGGTTTAAATGCGTGTTAAGATGTACTAAAATTACCCAAGTCTTTTTATCATTTAGAACAGATGCAGGGAGAGTTCGGGAATCGACCATCAAAAGAAGCAGAGAAGAGGCACGGAAGATGAGTAGGTTTCAAGTCAATTCAATATCACCGTATCATAAAAAGGTATTCGTGAAGAAGAAGAAACAGAAGAAAGTCGCTCGATCATTGCCGTCCTGTCCTGAATGTCATCGCTTGCAATCCATCCCAATACTTTTACTTATACATAACACACATCAAAGAGACCAAATCACTCCATTATTTCCACGACCGTCCAGCATCGCTCCCACTTTTAGAGTCCTGCGTATCCTCCTTTATCCTAAAATCCACCTGCACCAAAATGCCATCCGCACTGTTCTCACTCGTATTATCCGCCGACACATTCTTCGTGCTGCGATACGTCTTGATCCCCTCGGCAGACGTGTCGCGACTGGTGAGGACATCGTGTTCGGGGCGGAAGTGGAGTGATCGTAATGCTGTGCCGCCCTTGGAGCTGTGTTGCTTTGCGTATCGTGACTTTCCTGTGCTCTCGCCCTGGGTGATGTCTCGTCTGAGGATGAACTTGTCGAACAGGGGCTTGACGCCGGGTACTGAGAGGGCGATGAGGGTGGCGCCGATCTCACTGACTTCAATGGCCAGCATTGGGTTATCTGCGAGGTGTTAGACGGGTTTTCTAGTAGATATGTGATTGACTTACAAGCCCAAGACATGTCGGCGTTCCATTGCCCTTCAATGACAAATATCAGCCGGGTAATAGAGATGCCAATGACACTAACACCAGGCAAAAGAATGCATCCCAATTGAATCTTTCGCTTTCTTGGCATCTCCAATACTCGAAGCATCACAACTGGGATGCCAAACAGCAACAAGTCACAGACCAGCGACACCGAGGAATTGACGCTATAAACCAATCCCCATTGCAAGCAGGTATACTTGTCAAAATCAGGCTGCCACTCATACGGCCAGAGCCCCGTAACTGGCGTACAATGAAAGATAATAAGGAAAACTTGCGGTAAGAAGCCGGCGATCAAGATACCAAAGACGATCTTGATGGAGAGTCGAAGACGGTCGTGTACAGCGCAGAGTCGATGGTAGAAGGCCAAACCGGACATCCGGCAGAACAACAGCGCAACGGTATAGACGATATGGGCGCCAAAATCGAGAACTTCAGTGTATTCAATCGTCGGCATGTCGAGAACATATTCGATATAGGCGAAATGTCGTCCAGAACCCAGCTGGATGAGCTTGATGCACAGGCCAACGAATACTACCAAGCAAACCTAACCGATCTGTCAGTTTTCTTGACGATGCTACACCAGTGGGGAGGGATCGACATCCGCGATGGGGGTCGGAGAATTAAGAAGGAAAAAAAAAAAGAAGAATAACTTACCCATGATAGCAAAGTCAGAGAATCATCGAGGCCAAATCGTCGGATGAGGAATGCTCGCGATGCAAGACGACCAAGAACAATAATACTCGTTATACAAGTCACCAGGATAATACCCACAATGGCGGGTGCATCTTTGGACTGATTGAGGTAAGCCGCCGTTATTCCCTTGGGGACACGTCCATCGGCGATAGCCTGGGCGACTTTGGGGTCCGTCATAGCGAACGAGGTGGGAGCGTAGGGTTTAGACTCTTGTGTTCTCCATGAAAAGAGACGGTTTCTTACACCATCAAATCTTTGTTTCCTTAGAGCAAGAAACTAGAGAGGAACCCGTAAACTTCTGGATCGCGGGTGCCTTAAACTCCTTATACAGAGCCAAGCCCAAGCTACTAATCTACATATTAATTTACTACCTAACGTTTTCCTGCTTTTCTGCCCCCCCTCGAACTAAAAGGATTTCGGACTGTAATGCAACTCCACAGGGTGAAGGCGACCGAGTGGGAGTGGGAGAGGAGTGAAAGAAGTGCAGCTCGGAAACGGGACGACTGACCCGTGCGGAAGCTACGGACGTTCACAGTTAGCAGATTATTATTATTATTATTATTATTATTATCGTGACTGTCACTGATACAGAGTTTTTCTGTCCCTTCTGGAATCGTAAATTATCCCACCCACTTCTTCTCACTGGACTTGTTTCGGCACTTTGGGAGCTGCAGTGGAAACTGGAAAAGTGGTGTGTTGGGAGGTCTAGAAGGAGTTTAGTTCTGTGGTGGCTTGCGCGAGGGTGCCTAGCCTGGCAGCTAGGGGAGTTGATGACACACATGGCTTGGGAAGAGTTTTAAGATGCAGATTTAGTTTTCTGGCGTGGGAACCTGGTCAAGAAAATCTCTCGTATCTTTGGTTCGAATTTGGAAAGTGATCTACATTGTTGGTCTCGTCTCAGCTGAACCAACAACAGATGAGATGAGAGCTGTGCTTTACTGAGAATCTGAGATGGTGTCAGTCTCGCGTTTTCATTTGTGAAACTTTAAAAAATATCGTGGTTCCTGAGCCGTGGCTACGGAACGGAACCATTACCCAGAGCCCCTGCCCTGTCGTCAAACCTCGCTTACACAATGTAACGCTGCGGAAGCTGTGCCTCTGGATATTTGGTAACACGGCCAGGGACGTCGATTTGCATATATCGTCGAGTCTTGAACAATGCCATTGGTTACTCAGATAACTAACTCTGTTGGTTCGCCGAAATGGTTCCTGGCAGTTGCCAAGACCTCTTCTCAGCCCTCCAAGACCATCTACATTCTTTACTTGCTTCTGGAGTCTAGATGCCTACAATCATCTTCAGTTTCACGAGTCGAGTAACTTCACAAGGCAAACAACTCTTACTCCGTATGTAACGATCCATTCCTTCTTGTTAAAATCTCTTTCTCCCTTACATAACAACGACTCTTCCAGAAAATTATCCTCCCGCCACCAAAGGTAAACCCGTCGGTAGCTCTCCCCAAAGTGGCTAATAACCCCCTCCCCAGGGCTCCCGCTCTCTAGCCAAACGGCAATCCGAAGGCGCCCGCCCGCACACCCGCGATTTTGAAGCTTGGCTCGGAGTTTTGACCTTTTGAATCGTTCGATTTTGATCCAGATCTCGTACGTACCAACGAAGAGGGGAAAGGAAATCGCCCAGCAACAAAAAGCAATTATATCAAACCTTTCGCCGTTCGGATATACAAGGCATGCCAATGCTGACGCCTCTGATTGAATAGGATCATCATCCTGGAAGAAAAAGCTCTCCTTCTCCTGAATCACTAGCTTCGTGCTAAAATTCCAGCCGCATTCGATCTAAGAAAACAGCTGCTTTTCTCGTACAAGCTTCAAAACAGGGGTCCTACTCGGCAACCACGACCGGATGAGCAGTCAGTGGGTGGTGGCCCCATTACGTAGCACCTTGTTGAGTTGGGCTTGTTCATGTGAATTCTGGTCTAAGCTAGTTGCGATTTAATTAATATCAAAATCTGGCATTTGCCTCTGAGCGATCTAAGCCTTGAAACTATTTGATGCCCAAGGGCTCCCCCCTTATCGATCATTGTGAAGCTAAAGAAACCAGCGGCTCTATCTAAACGTTAGTGTAATATGCCATTATAGCTTGGCCTTGCAGGGCAATTCGTGTCCATGGCCTGAAGATGGTGTGCTCAGGGGCCCAAGTCCACGCGTACAGTATTGTAGAACATTCTGTAATCAGTGCAATCTGTCTTGCATCACCGTATCTCTATCACTTTCATTTCTTTTTCGCGGGCCAGTTCCGCGATTTCTTGCATTGATCTGTAAGACCAGCAGTCCCCAACGTGTACAAAGTGATTGTTCACTTTCCGTACCAATGAGAGCTGCCAGTATCCCGGATACAGAACTACTTGGTCACCTATCTCTGCCACACGCGGAAGCATAACAAACTCCCCGCTGTCTGTAACACCGATCACTGGCTCTAACTTGAAGCAAGCACTGATGTCTGATTGCACTTGTTGATTGTCCATGCTGTTCCAGAAAGAGCCTTTGTCTCTTATCTGAGAAATGAGCTCTCGGTAGATATCCATGGTACTTTCGTTTCTCTTGCGGCTCTCTGGTGATTGTTCATCGTCTCGGTGCAAGATGTTTGCGGGTAACTTGTCAAGAATGCCTTCTGCAACTACTTCGGCCTTCTTGGCTGCTTCGGCTTCATACCTCCCGTCATCATTAGTCGGTACTTGACAAGTTAATAAAAGGTACTGAAGTACCCGAACCAGTCGAGTGGCCGCAGATGTTTCCCATATATTTACTCGATCATAGTCGGCCCCGAACGCTCGGGTAAGTGTCCAAAGTGGATGAGTATCTTCTGTGTTCCTGATAGGCTGGTGTATCATTCTGAAAACAGCTGAGACAAAGCCCAACCAGCTATCCCACGATTCTTCCAGCGGAGGACTTGCATCGACTATGGTGTGAAAGAAGAATGCAGAACATGTCAAAGTATCTCCACGAATACTCGCCGTTGCCAGGCTATCCCACTCTTCCGCCCTGTCGTAGTTTGGCTCCTCATAATTTGCGAATAGTTCCTGGGGCGTCTTGTTTTCACTGAATGTCTCGGGGAAGTTATATACCCAGGACGGCAATTCATATTTCTGGTTCTTACCCTCGCGTGCGAGACCGGCGCCTGAAAGAAAGCAAAGCGGCCAACCTCTCACCGGTTGTTGCGACCTTGCTATCTCCACGCATACCTCGGTGTATACGGAGGCAACAGTCGTCTTGCTAGTATAATCCGGCTCCATCTGCAGAGTCGTTAGCCCTAGTAAGGCGTAGACATGGTCCTTTGGGTCTTTGGCGCGATACATCCCGCCCATGAGAAGCAGAAAGCTCCGCATCGATCGAATGATAGTTTCGTCAGCGTTTTTTTGCCTCGTGGACGCAGACCCGTGCCCAGTCGACTTGTCTCAACGTCAAGAACCTCTGCCAGTACATATACCAAAAGTACTGGTAGGTTTGGTCCACCTCCTCTAATACACTTGCCATGTGTTTGATAATGTCAATGCAGGACTGAGCATCCAGGAGGAATTTTAAATCAATAGACAGAAGCTGATGGATCACGATGACGCGCCTCGAGAGAACCAATTCCTGGAAAATCCAAGCTCGTTCCCAGTACTTCAATCTCAGCATTCGGTGCATGGCCTGCTCTGCATCCGCGAATTCCTGGGACTTGATGGGGCAATTTCCATCCAATAACGGATGCCGCAACAGCCATTCCAACTCCTGTATATGCTTGTCTTCAATAGTAGCGTCTACGTCGATGGCTGAGCTAACGAGGCCGCGTTCGACAGCTGCTTTGGCCAGCGTTTCACAAGTCTGGAAAGCGAGGCGAATATCCGACTGTGAAGCTTCTATATCAAGGCAGGAGAACACAACTTCCGCGGCGGGATATATGAACTTCATCAGCTGTACTTGATGGCCCTTCTCAAGATCGTCGTCTTGGTTGATGCAGAGTGCGTCGGCCCAAAGCCGGCATGACCTAGGGTCTCTTTCAGGAAATGCATTGGCCCAGTGATGAGGTGCATATTCCAGTGCATTTGCAAGACTTGGGGTGATGAATTGCTCCACGCCATTAACAGTGATTGTTTCTGTTTTTCCTACGTCGCCCCAGAGATATGATATCGCGCTGAATTCAGTATCTTCGTCGAGTGATACGGTGGTGAGGTTGCAGACAATTTTTGGTTTGGTAGAGAGAATCTCGACAAGGCGGATCTGGCGCCGTGACCGATCCAGAGGTGCATAAAGTCGAGAATCTTTGTTGGCAGCCATTTTTATTGAACTAAATGAGAACGAAGATTCAAGGGAGAATGAGAGTGACTACAGACGAGGGTTTTATCAGCTGGGCTGGGCAAGATAGTCCAGATCAAGAGGGAGGTGGCCAACCCCTCATGAGGCTGACTTGGTGTCTTACCTGGGAATGGGCTGTCAAGGCTGTGTCGGTGAAGTGTAAAAGCCACTCTCGAGAGGTAAGCCCCAAAGGAAAGGGCATAATAACGAGAAATCTATAGGGAGCTTTAGGATGAACCAAGGTAATCTGGAGAAGCCTCTAGTGATTTTATCTCATTTACATAATCTGTATTTTTGCTCCGTTTGGGGCATGCAGTTACTCTACTTGATATGGAGAATCAACCTCTAATAGTTAGCTCAAACCCGAACATTCCTAGTACTGTTCTGATTTAATCCTTCCGTCGATTTCGTATCCTGTGTATGAAGCTTGAGTGGTAGCTATTCAGCAGATATTCAAAAGTTCAGATAGATTCGTCTTAGGCTCTTAAAGAGGCTGACAGTTATAACTTAGCCCGTATTTACGCTTACGACCGTTGCAAAGCTTATTTTCTATAAGTTCTCGTCAACTTCGTATATCCCTTACCAAAAGTCTCTCACACTTTTTGGGATAGAAATGGATATTGTTCGTAGTCTGCAACTTGGGATCGGCATCTATTCTGAATGCCGGTTACTTCTCCACTTCAGCCTCAAATTGAACAACCTCGTGATTCTTGACTTGCATACTCAGTGCTCACAGGCTATACCCGTCGAGGACTTTGATAGACGTGCAGAATTCATTTCTGGAATAATTCTTAAAAATTTGACCACCTAGTCAGAGACTCTTTACTACCATGGCATCTGGAATCAGCTCAGAGAGAAAACCCCGCGTCGTTGCCCTCGGAAAACCCGAATACATTAGTGATGAGTACATCGAAGACTTCAAGAAGGATTTTGATTATGATGTTAGTCATAATAATCCTCTCAACACATCCCCCAGCTCGAATTTGCTCCGAAGCTAATCGGCTGATCTCAGGTCCTTGATGCTAGTAATCTCCAAGAAGCTCTAGAGAAGCTCCCTCTCATGCTCCAACAACACGGCCCAATCGATGCCTTCATCGTCAGAATGGGCAGAGCTCCTTACCGCCCTTTCCAGGACATCTTCAAACTTCTCACTCCCCATTGCAAGATTATCACCTCAGCTGCAGCCGGATACGATGATTTCAATATCGATTGGTTGACTGAAGAGGGAATATGGCTCTGCAACAGCGTCGATGCCGTCGCTGAAGCTACCGCTGACATGGCTCTCTTTCTCATCCTAGCTGTTGTGAGAGATACATACCGCGGTGAGCGTTCAGTACGGGATGGCAACTGGAGAGGTCCTGTTGTTCCGAGTAGAGATCCTTCCGGTATGACCCTCGGGATCATAGGCATGGGTGCTATTGGAAAGTATCTTGCCAAGCGAGCTGTCGCTTTCAACATGCGGATCAAGTACTACAACCGTCGGCAGTTGAAGGCAGGTGAAGAAGCAAAGTACAGCGCTACGTACTGCTCATCTTTGCACGAATTACTCTCCCAGTCGGATGTCGTCTCAGTCAACTGTCCTTTGAACAAGGAAACAGAGAACCTCATCTCAACAGAAGAATTTGCAGTCATGAAAGACGGTGCTTTCATCGTCAACACAGCACGTGGAGCTATCATCGACGAACAGGATTTAATCGAGGCCTTGGAAAGTGGCAAGATTACACGTGCTGGACTGGATGTCTTTTTGAATGAGCCTGATCTGAATGACTACTTCAAAAGAAGTGATAAGGTCGTTGTTCAGCCTCACGCTGGTGGTCTGACGGACGTAGCTTTTCAGAGAGGGGAGCGAGAGGCGTTTGAGAACATCAAGGCTTTTTTCAAGACCGGATCGCCCATAACACCCGTCAATAATCCTAAGAAGTAGGATGTTCCAAGATGACATATTTCATGTAACAACCAAGCTCTCTAACACTAGTTTACCCCAATGGATTGAGTGATGATGAAATAAATTATGAACAATAGGAATGGCTCTCTGTGACCTTTGGCAAACGTGGCGATCTCTTAAAGAACCGCCATTGATTGCTGTCAACTACATACGCAACACTCAGCTCCTCTTTCTCAACAGTTGAACTTCAACCTTGCCATCCTCGCGCGACTTCTTCATACCACAGACGTCGCTGTACCTCCCAGTTGCCTTCGCCCATTTCTCAACCTCGTTATCCAACATCATATCAACTCCATCGACACCGCCAGTCATTTGAGCTGTCTGCGCAAGAGTATGCCAAATGTTCCCAAGTGCCGAAGCCTTTGTCTTGAGCACAAAGAGAATAATCGTTGTAAAGACAAGCCCAAGATGTACTGCGACAAGAACGAGAACAATGATAAGTCCAGTCCACCTTGTCGGGATAAGTCGATCCTTCGTATGTGTAGTCCTCACAGGGTATTTGAGGTCATACTCTTCGAGCCAGTTGTAATAGACCATCTGATACAGTCGAGTCATCAGACCTTGAACCGCCACGGCAGGATCTTCCGTCTTCTGTATAATACTCTGGAAGAGCGTGATATGTGCCTGATTCGCCGACCATCCTTGTTCAACTTCCTGTGCTGGTGACATCATACCCCAAGTCGTTTTGGACATTGATGGATGTTCGAGCCCCAGAGTTCTGTAGTATGGATCGTGGGTTGGTCCGTCTTCCATTGGAACGCCCTCGACAAAGTCTACAAGACGAGAACTGACGTTCAGGCGCGGTCCGATATCGATGTCAAGAATCCCGCGCTTTGCGAAGTCTTCCCCGTTCCCAAGTTGAAGATGAGCACTGTCAACCTTGCTGGTATTGAGACTCGGCTCTCTGGTGGTATGACGCCCGGTCATGCTGACGTTATATATCTGCGCAGGATATGTATTGACGAAACAGAACGTAGCACTTAAGACATGGTCCCCATTGGCATCGTATGCTTTGGTCCATACATCACTCGTCTCATAAGTCAAGTTCCGTAGACGTTTGGGTGGGGGTCCTCCATTGGTATCCCTAAACCCATCGGCAGCAATATTGGTCGTCGCATTGACGACGAGCATTTGCTGGAAGCTGTGTTTTCTTCCTGTCTTGGAATCTATGGAAAGTTCGGGCTGTGGTATGAAAGAGCCGGAGTAGTCGCACAGAGACACAGGCCAGCCTGTCAATTTACCCTTATCTCGACAATACAGCATACACTCAGACGGCCCTGTCGTATTTAGGATCGCTGACACACTATCTTTCGCGTCTCCGAAGTGCGGACTAATCATTCCGTGAGCAGAAATACTCGAGTTCTGCAACGGAGGGGGACGACAAATGGTACGAACGTTGGCAACCAAAGCAGGTCCGTCGTACGCTTCGAGCGATGTTCTCGAGGCCGCTTCAGAAAACGGCAGCATGGCACGATAAACGTCGCCGGTATCGCCAAATTGAGATTTCCCAATTCGATCCTCTGCAAATCGCCATTGGGAAGATGGCTTAGATCCCCAGTACGTAGGGCCTTTGTAGTTGAAGCGCCAATCGGCTGGGTGTTTGGAGGCGACGGCGCGGTCGTGCGTCACGCTTAGGGAAGCGACCTTTGATGTAGTAAAGTCAGAGAGAAGGATAGTAGAGATGAATGTGGAGACAGCCATGATAGTCAGGCCCACGATGATAATGAACGAGTACAAGATGCTCAATGGACTCCCTGTCGTTTGCCTAAGGACTGCTGGGCAGATATTGATGAAGCCCGATTTTGAGGCTCTCTCTGAGGATAGGATTGGAACGTCATTGAAGCGAACGCCTGTAGTCTCGAGGGATAATTGCCGAAAGTGCGGCTGCAACGACACCGACTTGGACTGCGATCGAGGTGCGTATGATCGCAGAGCAGATGGTGGCGACTCTGGCGGCCCAGCCGTTTGTGACAATGGTCGTCCAGAACTCAGGTTCTTTGCGATCATGCGATAGATCAGCACCACGCCAGAGATAAATGAGGATGCCGCATGAAGCAATCGTGAAAGCGGTTCCAAGGGCGAGGGAGAGAAAGCTGAAGAGACCGATGCTCTGCCATAGAGTGAAGCGACGCCGTAAAGGGCATCCTTGTTCGACTGAGTTTTGAGGAGGGAGGTCTGAGTCGAGTAAGCTTTGGCGAGAGCTACATTGAGTCTCTGCTGGGTTTGCATCTTGAGTTTCGGTTGACTCTTCTTGACCTCGTCTATGAGAAGTTAGAACAGGAGGGCTGAGAGAGGCGGGCGGTTAGTGTTACCTTGTGGACTCGGTGCGTTCCGCTTGGTAGTCAGCCATATTTACTCAATCAATACAATACCAGGTCCGATTGAGCATCGGAAATTTTAGAGACGGAAAGGGCCTTAAAACTTTTATTTAAGCATAATTAATGCTCCTGCCTGGAATCGATATAGATCAAGATCGGCATTGCTGACGGCCCCCAGGCCCCAGCCTCAGAGGCTCAGCTGAGGATGCATCTTTCAACCTCGCATACACCAATCAACCCAAAGTCTTACTAGGATCAGTGGACGATCCGTAAAACCATAACTTACGCCACTCATCGCTTGGCAAATGAGCAGAGGCCTATCGCAGCTGTATATTCTTCTACTACCGCATTTTACATTAAACTTGAAATGTGAAAGTGCAGCACATCGATCGCCCTTGCATAACAGGTTTAGGGTAAGCATAAGGCCAGAAGCACTGTGCAAACCAATTGCAAAAGACAAGGTATTCACTCTTCAACCATCAACAATTGATCATCGAATTCGTCAGTTTTGTTTACTGGATATTCTTACTCCATTCGTATCTTCGGACATTGGAGACAACAATATCTGCCCACTACAGCCTCACTTTCGCCCAAAGACCAGGATCAAGTTGTCGTGCCAACTGTGTTCCACGAAGTGTCTCATCACGCCGCTCATCACTCAACACATTGCTATCAACTACATCAGAAAACATGTTTCGCATACCATCTCGAACTCTAAGGACTTTCGGTCTATCGCTCAAGCGAGCACCGGTCGGCGTGCGCTTCTCGTCAACGCAGACATCAACGTCCAGCAACGCTCGTTATGTCTGGGCATCCGCAGCAGTTATTGGCACTGGCACCGGTTTTTATCTGTTCAGCGGCAAAGACCCGGCAAAATCTTTGACAAATGAAGTCCCCAGCCTGAAGGGATACTCTTCGGAGGATCGAATCCCGATCAATTCACCTGTCAAAGAGTTGATGATGGAGGATGCAGATGCCAAGCTGCGTGAAGATGCTCACACTTTTGTCTTTGACGGGAGCGGAGGCGTCAAAGGACGAGTTGACTTTGCTCGTCTTGGCAGCAATAATCCGATGGAGGATGAATGGGACCTCAAGATAGCCAAGGGCGTCGGCGGAACCAACACTCTGTATGCTGGAGTTTACGACGGACATGCGTGAGTGACCTTGAAGCATTGAATGTGAGCGGTGCTAACACGGACGAAAGAGGATGGGCAACCTCTAAAGTGTTGAGAGCTGCTCTTGTCCCATACGTGTCGAATGCCTTGTCAAACATCACACCAACCAGCTCAAATGAGTTAGTAGACGATACAATCAAGAAGGCATTCGTCCGTCTTGACAACCGCATCTTCAGCAACGCAAAAGAAGCGGTCGAATCAGGCCAAGACCAAGGCTCTGCAGCCGTCATCGTCGCCGTTGCACCCGCTATAGCTGGATCTTGTGCCCTCTTAACCATGTACGAACCCAAGACCTCTACCCTACGCATCGCTGTCGCAGGCGACTCCCGTGCTGTTCGTGGCATGTGGTCTCCCAACACAAGCAAATACGAGGCCGATGTTCTGAGCAAAGACCAAACTGGCTTCAACCAGGACGAGGTTGAAAGGCTCGACAAGGAGCACCCCGGAGAGATCAAGGACATGATTAACCCCGCGTCCGGTCGACTCTTTGGAATGGCAATCACGAGAGCATTTGGCGATCACAGATGGAAGTGGCCTGAAGAACTCATTCGCAAAGTTAAGGACGATTTCTACGGTACTGCACCGCGACCAAGTGCCAAGTCGCCGCCTTACATGACAGCCCGACCGGAAGTAACAACACGCAAGATCCAGACGGAAGATTTCGTTATCCTCGCGTCCGACGGTCTTTGGGACATGATGAGCAACGAGGACGCCGTGTCATGCGTGTCGCGCTGGCTGGTTGCCAAGAAGAACGGAAAGCCCGAACCCTTCAAGGAGACCAAGTTTGAGGGAAGACTGGAATATGGATGGGTAGCTACGCCAGAGCATCAGGTCATTGAGGATCTGGACAACGCGGCTGTCTGCTTGGTCAAGAATGCTCTTGGAGGATCAAGACGGGGATTGTTTCTGGGAGCGATGACGATGTATCCGCCCATGAGCCGGAATGTGAGGGATGACATGACTGTGCAGGTCATCTTCTTCAAGGATCCTTATGAGAAGAACTAGACTGGCTAGGGGAGGAAAGAAACCATAGGACCTTAATCCTAAGTGACAAAAAGACTTAGGT